>VMDO01042976.1:0-10195 GCA_007922755.1 Pedetes capensis
TTTCATTTTATACTTTATAGTTTGAAACTTTTACAATGTACATGTATTGCTTTTATTTTTAAAAATTAAAAAAATATTTTAATCTGTAGATACTTTTCAGTGCAATGTGTTGGGAAATTGAAACTGCTGTTCACTCTTACCTTCCTAAAACTCTCTCCTCCCCAGCAACCCATGAATCCCCTAGCTACCTGGTCTCCTGTCACTGACCATTCTTTCTCTATGTTTGGTGGTTTTTTCTCTCGAGCCTTCAAAGACCAAAACTCCCTAGATTTCAGTTCTTGGTGTAACATTCTTTTGCTACAAGTATTCCCTAGACAAAAATATTCACTCACATGGTTTTAGCTACCACTTCTATGCTACTGAAAGCCAACTCTACTTCTTTAATCCTGTTTTCTTCACTGGCCTCCGATGTGTCATAGGCATACCTAACTTAACATGTCCCAAACTGCTCCTTCCCCAGCCCTGCCCATCTCAGTAAGTGGCAACTTAATCCTTCCGATTGCTCAGATTAAAAAAAAAAAAAAACCCATTGACCTACCCATGATTTCTCTTTTTCTTGTACATTTCATATATGATTTGTCAGCAAATTCTATTGGCTCTGCCTTTAAAACATGTTTAGAATCTGGTCACTTCTCACCATCTCTGCTGTTACCACCCTTATCCCAGTTATAATTATTTCTTCACTACGCTATGAAAATGGCCTCATAATCAGTCTCCTTGCTTCTACCTTTGTCTCCTACAGCTATTATTCTCATAGTAGCCAGAGGAGTCCTGTGAAAAAGAAGTCCAATAATGGCACTCCCCTGCTCAAAATACTCCTTCTATCATAAACAGAGCAAAGCCAAAATCTTTCCAGTAGATTCTAAGCCCAGATTAAAAGATCTACTCTGCTTCCCTTCTCTAATAGCTCTTTGAACTCATCTTCTTCTATTTAGTCTTTTCTTTAATCCACTCTAGGGAATCTGGCCTCCTTGTTGTACACAACAGGCACTCTTGTATTTTAGGAATTTTGCATGTACTGTTTCCTCACCCGATGAATCAGTCTTCTACTTTCTATGGGTCTCTGTTCAAAGGCCATCATTTCCTGAGGCCTACCTCAAGGTTTTCACTTCTTCACTTCCTCAATGTATTTAAAATGGCAAAACCACTTCCCAACCCTTCCTATTCCCCTTTTCCACTTTTCTCTTTAATGCTCAATTGCCATCTTACATATTGCATGTTTTACTTACTTTGGATACTGTTTTCTACTTCCTTTAGAATATAAGACCAATGCAGATTGTATCTCTACTGCCTAAAACAGTACCTGGCACACAGTGAATAGTCAATATCTGTTGAATAAATCAACCAATTTACCAATAAATGACATCTAGGCTTTAGTCCAGGGTTCAGACAATTATAGCGTACAGGCCTATCACCTGGATTATACTTAAAATTTTATGACAAACCAGGCGCCGTGGCGCATGCCTGTAATCCCAGCAACTCCAGAGACAGAGACAGGAGGATCGAAAGTTCGAGAGCAGAGGCAGTCAGTGTAATTTACGGAAACCCTATCACAAAAAGTAAAAAAAAAAAGGGAGGTGGAAGTGCAGTTCAATGGTATAGCACTTGAAAAGCATGCAAGTGCAAGGCCCTGGGTTCAACCCCTAGTACTGCCAAAAAAAAAAAAAAAGAAAAGAAAAGAAAGAAAAAAAAAGGAAAGAAAGAAAAGAAAAAAATTATGAGAGCATGACCAAATCTATTTATTTACATACTGTCTATGCCTACTTTGCCACCAAAAAGGAAGTTTACTAGTTGCAACAGAGACCTGTGGTCTGCCACACCTAAAAGCTTTACTATATGGTCATTTAAGAGAAAGTTCACTGACTCTTGCTTTAGATTCACACAGCCAACTGTTGTTGTTGTTGTTAGGTGCCATTGAGTTGGGTGTGACTCATGGAGACCCTATGTACTGCAGATCAAAATACTCCCTGATTCTGTGCCAGGCACACGATTTTATTTATGTTTAAGCCCATTGTTGCAGATATTGTGTCAATCCATCTAGTGGAGGGTTTTCCTTTTTTCATTGACCTGCCACTCTCCTAAAGATAATGTCCCTCTCCAGGGATTGGTCCTTCCTGACAACATGACTAAAATACATTAAGAAGCAGTCTAGCCATCCTTACTTCCAAGGAGCACTCTGGTTGCCCTTGTTCTAGGACGGATCTGTTGGTTCTTTTGGCAGTCCATGATATTCGTCTCCAGCACCATAATTCAAAAGCATCAATTCTCCTCCTGTTTCCTTATTCAACGTCCAGCTTTCACAACCATATGATGTGACTGAAAATACCATGGCATGAATTAGGAGCACCTTCATCTTCAATGTGACATCTTTACTTTTCAACACTTTAAAGAGGTCGTTTGCAATAGCTTTTCCAAATGCCATGAGTTTTTTTATTTTTTGACTGCTGCTTCCCTGGGTGTTGATTGTAGAACCAAGTAAAGCAAAATCATGGCCAACCTCAATCTTTTCTCTTTTTTTCATGAAGTTGCTTACTGACCCCGTTGTAAGGATTTTTGTTTTGTTGGTATTGAGGCACAATCCATACTAAAGGTTATACTCTTTGATTTTCATCAGTAATACCTGACTTTTAAGCAATGCTTTCCCAGAACATGCAGGGAAAATTCCACACATTCCAAACTCATCAATCAGGCAATCAAGTGCTCTTAGGGACTGGTCTTTGTCTGCCTCTAATCTCATGTCCTGTTCCTCTTATTTCTACTTTGTGTTCCAATAATACCTTTTAAGGCCCTGGGTCTTTGCTCACACTGGGCCATCTCCTTCAAATCGGCTTTCCTTATTTCTCTTTTCTGTCGACCTTCATTATTTGTGATTGTAAAATACCTATAAGCATTGTTTTGGGTGTGTCTATGAGGGTGTTTCCAGAAGAGCTTAGCATGTGAGGTTAAGTGGACTGGGTGGGGAAGATGTACATCTGCCCTCAGTGTGGGCAGGCACCATCAAATCAGCTAGGGCCAGAGAAATGTTGAACGGCAATATGTTCCTCCTTGGGAGCTGAGACAGAATTTTCTTCTGCTGCCTTGGACATCAGAACTCCAGGCTCACTGGCCTTTGGACTCCAGGGCTTATACCATGCTGCCACCCCCTGAAATTGCTCATCTTCAGGTTTTTTGCCTCTGATGAGTTGTATCATCAGCTTCCCTGTTTCTGAGGCTTCTGGACTTGGACTGAGCAACACTACTAGTATCCCAGGGTCTCTACATTACAGATGGCCTATCCTGGGACTTCTCTGCTACTATCATCATGTGAGCCAATTCTCCTAATAAATCCTCTCTCATTTATCTATCCACCATCTATCTATCTATCTTCTATTGATTCTGTCTCTCTAGACAACCCTGACTGACATAGTATCTAATATAGGTCATATTTCTTTGCAAGTACCCTTTCTTGATAATCCCAAAGTACCCCGTATATACCTAATAATGTTATTGCATCAAAATGACTAGTGATGTAGCAGTGGACAGTGATTAAGTATTGTGACTCTTAACCAAAATAATCAGATTTAAATCTAAGTTCTTGCTAAATTTTTTTAATTGACACATAATAATTATACTTTTTATAGAGTACAGTGTTATAATTTGATACAAATTTATAATGTGTAACTATCAAACCCAAGTAATTAGCATTTTCATCTCCTTATGTATTTATCTTTTCTTTGTGATGGAAGTCTACAAATTCCTCTTTTTGAGTTCTTTATAAAATATATAATAGGTTGTTCTAAACTATGGTCACTCTATTGTGCTATAAAACACTAGAAATTATTTCTCCTATCTAACTGTGGGCTGGGATTTGGCTCAGTTGGTAGAGCACTGCGCTGCAGTCTCTGAGGTCCCGAGTTCAATTCCCAGCACCGCAAAAATGGGAGAAGGACCTGGCAATCCACTCCCAAGGCAATCCCGAAAGCAGTCAGCCATTGAAAACCCTATGAGGGTCACTATGAGTTGGATACCGACTCGACGGCACCTAGCAATAACAACAACAACATCTAACTGTATTTCAGTATCTATTATCCTGCTCTGCTACTTACCAACTAAATAGCCTTCAGCAGGTGACCATCATGTTGTTGTTGCTGTTAGGTGCCCTTGAGTCATGTCCGACTCACAGTGACCCTCATAGGGTTTTCAATGGCTGATAGTTTTGGGATTGCCTGGGGAGTGGGTTGCCACATCCTTCTCCATTTTTGCAGTGCTAGAATTGAACCCGGGACCTCAGAGACTGTAGAGGGGCACTCTACCAACTGAGCTAAATCTCAGCCCGACTATCATATAGTAGATGTTTATTATTATCTTCACACTTCTGCTGAAAAAAAATGACTATCATAAAAGTAAGGTGCTTGAGGTAACAGTAGATAATATGGCAGAGAATACCAGCTGATCCTCAATATCCATTAAGTCCTTCCTCTTTAAGTCTAAACTGGGCACATGCTGTACCAAATAAAGGCTACCCTTCACTACCTCTCTTATCATTATGTGCACGTATGAGATTAAATTTTGACAAATGGCATATAAATGCAAGTGATGTGTGACTTCCAGGTCATGGCCTTAAAGGAAAGGGTTATAATCTCCACTTCCTCTCTGTCATCCTTCCCAACTACTAGAATGTAGAAACTATTCCACCATGGGGATGAAAGTGGGATGTTAGGGATAGCAGAGTAGAAAGAAAGAAAAAAAGAATATGTGATCCTGATCCTCCAAATCACCTTACCAGCCTTGGACCACCTGCCACCTGACTATTCTACAACCAAGAAATCAGTATCTTTTGTGTTAGACCCGCAGTATGTTAGTGTATAGGGTCTCAGCAGCCCAGCCTATGTAATGCAGCTAGCAAGTGGCTGTGCTTGGATTGGAACAGCAGAGAGAACCAGATTTTATTACCTACAGGAAAGTTCTTACTGAATTATGCTTCCCAAGGAGGGAACTGGCTGCAGAGAGCAGGAAATAACCAGAACTGCAAGTCCAGGTAAAATCTTCCAAAGTCCCACCCTCAATAACTTGCTTCCACTAAGATAGAATCTGCCTCCCAAAGTTCTATAATCTCCCAGGACAATGCCACCAGCTGGGGACCCAACATTCAAACACATGACCTTTGGGAGACATTCAGATCCAAACCATAATAGGCACCATGCTATGTACTGGGGATACTGAAGAATAAAAAGTCACTGTCTGCTTTTAAGGAGTTAACAGTGTAGTATGGAGCCAGACATGTAAGCAGAAGAAAATGACAGGCATAAAAGTGGTATATGTATAATGAAACTGTAGGAGAAGAGGGGTAAATGTCCTTTTGCTGCATTTTTTTTTGGGGGGGTGGTACTAGGGGCCTGAAATCAGGCCTCACAAATACTTGCAGGCTCTCTACCACTGAGTTATACCTGTAACTCCCCACTTTTATTTATTTTTTTATCTTGAGACAGGGTCTCACTGAGTTACACAGGCTGGCTTTGGCCTTGAACTTGTGATCTTCCTGCCTCTGCCTTTCAAGTCACTGGGATTACAGTGCCCAGCAAAGAAGAGGTATGTCTTCTTACTCACCAGGTTCATGATTGAGTCCCCCTCATAACAAACAGCAGGTTAATAAGAGAAAGGCATACAAATTAATGTAATAAGTTTTGTATGACTTGGGAGCCCTTTAACATGAAGACCCAAAGAGACAGGCAAACTTGTGCATTTTTTAATATTAAGTTTGATGAAGAAGTGGATAGGTCTGGAGAAAAATGATTAGAGGACAAAAGGGTCTGATCTAATAGTAATAAACTGGGAAGAACTTAGCAAAGCCTCTTTCTGCAGATTCTTGTTGGTGTTTCTCTATCTTTGAGGATAAGGATGTCCATTTCCTCCAGGTACAGGGAAGATACCTCAGGAATTAAACTTACATGACATACTTTAGAAGAAGGTCAGGGAAATTTTTTATGGCCTGCTTCTGGGAAGGAGGACAGGAGAAGGTCTGAGAGACCTGCTTACTTCAGCTGTTTACTCAAATGCCAAGGTCCCATATTTTAGGATAATGGATCCTGAACCACTTTAACACAGTAAATAAGTCAATATCTATACTTACTTAAACCATATCTCACTCCAAAGCAACTTAAGGTCACATATTAGATATAGTATATAAAATACTAGATGGAATACTTTACAATTAGGTCAAAAGTATGAGGTTATGCAGGGCCATAGGCCCTGCAACCTGCTGCCATCACACCTACCCCACCATTATGGAATGATCCTAGCTAACCATGAGCCCCCAATAAATATTTCCTTCCATAAGTTTACTTCAGATTGTTTCTCTGCCATAGCAACACTACAGCTAATGCAGTGCCTAATAATAAAAGTTACACGTTCAAGTAATAGTTGCTCAATGTGTGAAATTCTCAGGATCAGAATTACCATTAAATGTCTTTGTATTACAATGGGATTGCCTTTCATTGTCAACTTGAGCCAAAGAGGAAGATACAACCCTAAAAGGTAGCTGAGGTAAATGCCACATGTTTGGCAGAGTGGTAGTGAAGGACAGCAATGGTCACTGAACTAACTCCATTTTTTTCCCTCTCTGACAATTTTTGCCTCTTAATCTCTCCTCTTGAGTCACACTCTCCTACAGTCACCTTAGATTCCAGAAACAACAAGACCAATCAATAAACATCTCTCTAATAAGAGACTAAAACTACCCTTAAGCAGAGGTTAGCCTGGAAGGACAGACCATCCACAAAATGAAGATAATTACCTATGAAGGTGAGGGTGCATGTTGGAACAGGAGTAATTATCTTGTGAGAACCAGATCACTCCCATCAGCAGCAATAACAACACTTCTTTGGACTACCCTGTAGACCTAGAACTAAGATAATGTGCAACCAGACCACACTTTGACCAAGACTGCTTACTTATGCACACATCTTACCCTCTGCAGTAATTCTTCCTCTGTTTAAACCTAAAACTCATGTCAGTAACCCAAAGGTGGACTTGACAGTCACTGTTCCCCTTTATCTCTTCCTAACATGCACATTGATTAAATTTCCTTTCCCTACTTTTCACCATTACTCATCTCTCTAATTGGCGTAATGAGGACAGGTGGCCAAGCCTAGTCTGCTGGGACTCCTGGATCTGAAGGTTTACCCTAAAACTCCGATTACAATGGTAAAAATAGGAAATGCATACCTTGCCAAAGTGCTCAATTAGGATTTCCACCACAATGTTTTGGAATTTGATGTTCATCATGGCAGCCACAGTGTCCTCTTGAGCTCTCATCAGTGTGGGCCCAAAGATCACCCCCATGTTGGAAGGAGTCATAAGATTCTCTTTGCTGTGCTCGCACACACTGCCAGAAGAGAAAGACAATGATTAACAAGAATGGTTCTGGTACCTCCTTGTAACCAAGACTATGTTAGGCACTATATCAAGTAAGAGAAACTAAAAAGCAACGGGAGAGGCCAAATGTAGGTATAGAAAGAAAAGACAGCAATGGAAATAACTAGCAAACAAGACAAGATAGCATATAATTTGAAGTCAAAGTGACTTAGCAACACTGCAGGAGTCAAGAGACGGGGTGGTGAAGACTATAGTAAAGGATGAACAAGGGCAAAAGGGAAGCAAGAGAGTGACTTCATTTTATATATAGAAAGAGTTAAAAAAAAAAAGGAGTCAGAGGAAAGTGATCTACCTTAAGTCACCATCAGTTACCTACAGAGTAAGTCCTGGAACCTCAGATGTTCTGATCCCTAGTCATTCATCTTGCCTAAATTCTCTTTAATGGCCACCTATCACTTATAGGAGCCTGCAGCCGTAGCCCTGTGGCATCCGATCCCCTCAGATCTCGGAAGCTAAACAGGGTAGAGCCTGGTTAGTACTTGGATGGAAGACCGTCTGGGAATACCAGGAGCCATAAGCTTGGGAGAAGGACCGGCAACCCACTCCCAAAAATCAATCTGCCATTGAAAAGCCTATGAACAGCAGAGAAGCACTGACAATACTGTTTCGCCTGTTGTACATAGAGTCACTATGAGTCGGATACCAACTCCACGGCACCTAACAACAAGAACAATATCATTTACAGGAGCGCCTGTAGACCTACCACTGTGGTGTCCAAACCCATCAGTTCTTGAAAGCTGAGCAGGGTCAGGCCTGGTTAGTACTTGGATGGGAGACTGCATGGGAACATTAGGTACTGTAGGCATGGGAGAAGGACCTGGGAACCCACTCTCAGAAAACAATCAGTCACTGAAAATCCTATGAATAGCAGAGAAGCACTACCAATAGTGTTTCCTCTGTTGTACATAGGGTCGTTATGAGTCAGGCACCTAACAACAACAAATCACTTATAGTAGAGGACCTACACTCTTCGCAGGGCCAGTGAATGAGGGGCAGTGAATGAAGGCCTTCTTTAATTTGTCCTTTTTTTTTTTTTTTTAGCAGTACTGGGGGTTGAACCCAGGGCCTCACGCTTGCATGCTTTGCAAGTGCTGGACCACTGAGCTGCACCCTCAGCCCATTTTTTTTTTTTTTTTTTTTTTTTTACTTTTTGAGATAGGGTCTCTCCAAATTACCAGACTGCCTCTGGTCTTGAACTTGTGATCCTCCTGCCTCCGCCTGCTGAGTTGCTGGGATTACAGAAGTGCGCTACCAAGCCCAGCTCAACTTGTCCTCTATTTCTAGTTCCTATGGGCAGCCTACATTCTGAAGCTGTCCTGGGTTTGAATCCCAACACCACCACTCCTCAGCTTTGCCAACAAGGAGTGTTAAATCACTTTAACTTCTCTGAGTTTCAGCTTTTCCATTTGCATAAATATCACCTACTTCAGAGTGTTGCTGAATAAGTAGAGCTAAATTGCTTTAGCATGGTTCCAGGCCCCTTAGAAAGATCTGTTGCTATTATCTCTCCAGGAGCCTCCACGCTAAGCACTGCTCACATAGGACACTTGTTATACTAAACTGCTCCAATTAAGGTCTTCTCGACACACCATGTTCTTTCTCACACCCCTCCATATCTTTGCTCATGCCAATCTCTCCACCTGGAATGTCTCTCTTCCCCATATGTAAAGATGTGCATCTATCCTTTGAGATTCACATTATGTGATATCTCTTTCAGGGCAACCACAGCCCACTGTCCTCATCTTAACTAACACCACTGGCAAGCAAAGCACATTGACATTTTCTGTTTACTTATCTGCCTATTCTACTAGGTGGTAAACAACTTCCAAGTGTGTTCCTGGCACACAGCAGGTGCTAATTAATTATTTTTAAAGGAACTGAACTCCACTATTACTTTTCTAAACAGTACTGCAGGCAGCCAAGTGAAAGGCATGCAGTTCTTTGGCCAGTTTGGCTGTAGGGGGTGGGAAGGTTAGAAGAAGGGCCAGGCCAGCTGCTCACTCAAAACACTAATTCTCCAAATCCAGCCAGGCCAAGACCTCTAAGAGACTGACCCTTCAACAAGCAAGTTCTTGACACTAAGTGGGTAATTAAGGGGGACAAAATGCTTACAGAAGTCTTAATAAAATCTGTTAAGCCCTTAACAAAGGCTGGGTGCCATTCAGATGGTAATAAGCTGCAGCCTTTCAAGGCCTTTGATATTGCTGTGCCTCTGGTGAGTCTCTTTCAACAGTTTAAATACCTCTGCAATTAACCTTTATTCTTTAGTGACAGAATTTTTTTCAGGTATTCAAATGGAAAAATATCTCCCAGCTTGCCACCTTGTGATCAGAAATGCCTAAACCACTAAAGACAAAGCAAGAACACTTGCTTATCACCTTTGGTGAGCTTTGTAGGGAGCTCAGGCTTGTTGCCTGTACCAGTAGTTCACTGAATCATCCCAACTGCAAAGAGCAGAGTATTTTAGCTTTGAAGCCTAGGTTCCCCAAGGGTAAAGCACTTAGGAAAATCACAGTTTAGGACTACATGGCCAGGCAGGGATTCAAATCTGTATTTGTTGGTCTCCAAGTCTTACAGTCTTCACTTTGCATCTTACTATCTGCTTCTCTAGTTCATCTTGAGAAACAGATGCTCCTGTGGGAGCCTTTTTAAGCTAAAGCCACCCTCTATTTCTCTGAGGGAGGTTTCTGGTATCTCATTTAGGATACTCTGGCTTCTTGGCCTTCTCACAAGACTTGGAAGGATACCTATTCTTGGGGTGATTTCTTTGCATGTGTCAGCT
>VMDO01042977.1:0-10194 GCA_007922755.1 Pedetes capensis
GTGTAGAAGGATATGGAGAAATATTTCAAGTATTTTTCTCTATCCTTATTTGTAGGCTTCTGCAATGCAAATGACTTCTCCAGCATCTTCCTTCTGCTGTCCATCTGTTCATCATTGACCAGCTCCTGTAGTGCAGTCTGCTGCTATAGATCCTGCTTCCTGCATTTCTTGGTGACCAGCAGAACCTAGCATTCAACAACTTTCCTTGACAATGGCTTTAGGAGTTTCATATGGAGTGTCCACTTTGTTTTCCATGTCAGACAGAGCATCATAATTTCCTAGGAATGCCTCCTCAGCATACATGTTCTGGCTGCTTGGAGCATGGATGATATACCTGTTGATAAAATAGTTTGATATATATTAGTTTATACAAAAAAATCTACAAGAAACAAGAAGACTAAATAATCCTGAATTGCATTTTGAATCAAGTCGTCTTTTGGTCAACTATGTTGTGAATGACAAATTAAAGGAAGATATGGTTGCATTCATCTTCAAAAGATATGTCAACATCTGTCATGAAGTACAATGCTGTCAGTGATTCAATAATACCGATATGCCTACTTGGAAGATCAGTTAATAAGACTATTATTCCAATTTATGCAACCACCACTAATAGGGAATATTTTACCAGCTCTTGCAATCTGAAATAGATTGAATATGCAATTGTACTGATAATTAATGTGTACTGATAATTAGTAGTGACTGCTTTGCAAATTTGGAAACAAAGAAGGCTCAGTAGTCAAACGTATGACCTTGGTAACAGGAATGATGCTGGGGATCATATAATAGAATTTTGTCAGGTCAATGACCGTTACATTGAAAATACCTTTTTCACCAACCTAAATGGTAGCTTTACACATGGAAATCATTGGATGGATCATGCAGGAAGAAAACTGACTACATTTGTGGAAAGACATGTTGGAAATGCTCAACATCAAATGTCAGAAGAAGACCAGTGCGGATTGTGGATCAGACCATCAACTGTTCATAAACTGAAGAATATTAGAGCAACTTGTGCAAGGACCAAAATATAACCTTGAATTGACCCCACGTAAGTTCAGAGTCTACCTGAGGAAAGGCTTAAAGCATTAGATTTAAAGATAGAATACCATATAAAGTGTGGCATAACATCAAAAGCATGCTTCATGAGGAAACTAGTTTATTAGAAAGGAAAAAAAAAAAGGAAGACCAAATTCCATGTCAAAAGAGGCTTTGAAACTTCCCCTCAACTTTGAGCAGCTAACGGAAAAGTAAGACATGATTAATGTAAAGAATTAAACAGAAGATTTCAAAAGGCAGCTTGAGAGGATGAAATCAAAGATAATGACATACCCTGGAGATAGAAAAGCGAAGGCAAGAACTCACTCTATTCTGCTCAAGCTTAAGCATTTGAAGAAAAATTCAAGCCTTGAATGGCAATGGTGAGGGACTCTACAGGGAAAGTATTAAATGAGGCAGGAAACACCAAAAGAAGATGGAAGTAATACACACAGTCATTATACCAGAAAGAATTCGTAGATGAGCCACCATTCCAAAAGTCTGCAAATGAAGCAGAAGCAATGGAGCTCAGGGAAGAATTGGAAGCTACCTTGAAGGCTTTGGCAAAACACAAGGCTTCAGGAATTGATGGAATACCAATTGAGATGTTTCAACAAACAGATGTAGCACTGGAGGTGCTCATTTATTTATGCCAAGAGTTTTGGAAAACAGGTACCTGGCCAACTGACTGGAAGTGATCCATATTTGTGCCTATTCACAAGAATGGGGATCCAACTGAATATGAAAACTATCAAATGATATTAAAATGATAAACAAGAAAATTGGGCTAAAGATCATTCAAAAGTGACTGCAACATTATGTAGACAGGGAACTGCCAAATAATCAAGGCAGGTTCAGAAGAGGATGGGGAAGCAGGGACATAACTCTTGATGTCAGATGAATATTATCTGAATACAGAAAATGCGGGAAAGAGGTCTATCTATATTTTATTGAATATGCAAATGGCTTTGACTGTGTGGGTTATAACAAATGATGGATAACACTGGGAAAAAATGGTAATACCAGGGCACTTAATTGTACTCATGATGAATCTGTACATGTACCTGGAGGCAGTCATTTGAACAGAACAAGGAATCAGTGCTTGGTTTAAAGTTGAGTAAGGTGTACCTCAGGGCTATATCCTTTCACTGTACCTTTTCAATCTGTATGCTGGGCAAATAATCTGAGAAACCGGGCATTATGAAGAAAAATGTAACATCAGGATTGGGGGAAGACTTATTAACGACTTGTATTATGCAGCTGACACAATTCTGCTTGCTGAAATTGTAGAGCTTTTGAGACACTTACTAGTGAAAAACAAAGAAAACAGCTTTCTGTATGCACTGTGCCTCATCAGGAAACCAGAAATCCTTACAACTGGGTCACTAAGCAACTTCATGATAAATGGGGATGAGATTGAAGTTGTCTAAGATTTTGGTTTACTGGGCTCTACAATCAACATCTATGGAATCAAAAGACACATTGCCTTGGAAAAAGATGTCACAAAAGACCTCTATAAAGTGTTAAAAGTAATGATGTCACATTGAATATAATGGTATGTCTGATTTCTGCCATGGTATTTTCAATGAAATCAAAAGCTGGACATTGAATAAGGGAGACAGGAGAAGAATGGATGCTTTTGAGTTATAAGGCTAGAGATGAACATTGAATATACCTTTAGCTTGAAAAACAACCAACACATTTGTCCTAGAAGAAGTGCAACCAGAATGCTCCTTGGATGCAAATATGGCCAAACTGTGCCTTATATATTTTAGACATGAAGTCAGGAGGGACCAATTCCCTGGAGAAGGAACTCACATTTCAGAGAGTGGCAGGCCACATTTAGTTTAGGAGAAACCCTAAACTAGATGGATTGACATGGTGTCTGCAACAATGTGGGTGAATATACAGAGTATTGTGTGCTTTGTACAGAATTGAGGAGTATTTTGTTCTCTTCTGTGTAGGGTCACTATGAGTTGGCCCTGACTTGATGGCACCTAATAAGAACAAAAACAATTTCATGATTTGAATGGGCCACATGTCAACTGACCTTTCATGTTCAATAATCTACAAAATTAGTGTGTGAACTATTAGAATACATATAATCGGTTCAGACCTATAATAATAGCAATAAAATACAAGTTCATTACCTAGTATAGTGTTAAGGAACTTACTTACAATTTTTCTAATTATTCAAACTAAACACCACAAGGTTGATATTAGTATTTCACAGAGAAGAAACCTGAAGCCTGAGAGGTTAAGTTTTAAATTATTTGTCTCAATGCACATTGCAAATAAGTGTTGAATTTTACTCCACTATACTACCTCCTGAAGTATTGCATTACTGTGATCATTAAAGTCCTATTTGTAAGCAACTGATATTCTATTGCCACATGAATGTTAGAATGCTTGACTGAAAGCATAAAATAGAATCCAAAACAATTTTGTAACCTTCCACATGGTCTAGGCAGAAGACTGTTTTATTGAAGGGTCTATGCCAGTTCTTATACAGACAAGTTGCTATGTAAAGAGGTAAAGAAATAGTCAGAATCTTGCTGCTATTGGCAAGCCAGCCACCCGGCTTAAATGATGCCCTTATTCCCAATGCTGACCTTTTGAAAATGCATACAGAAAGGGTGTTCCTTGGTGATTTAACTCATTAGGTAATACTCAGTATGATTAGCCCAGGACCAGTTGGTACTTATCAGAAATAAATACATTTGGCAAAATGTATGGGAAAAAATTTAAATGCCAACAAAACGGGAGTGAGGAAATATATATATATATATATATATATATGTTTGTTACATCTTATATATATAATAAAGATTTGTTATGTAACCTTGTATGATTTTTGTTTGTTTGTTTGTTTTTTCATTTTTGTTTTTTGGTGGTGGTGATGCTGTGGTGTTTGTCCCACCTCTTAGTGATCCTGTGTAAAATGGACTGAAACTCCCAGACACTGTTCCATGACAGCACTATGTCAGTGTTTCGCTGCTATTTGTACGGTTTTCAATGGTTGAGAGTTTTAGCATTGTTTCAGAAGTATGCTGTCAGGTCCTTTCGCTGTTTTTGCAGTGCTAAGGGTCAAACCCATGGCCTCAGAGAGCACATAGCAGCATTCTACCAATTGAGCTAACTCCCAATAATATTGGGCTAAAAAGTTATAACTTCATGAAAATATGGGCATTACTCAGCAAACTGAAAATTCAGAACAAAAGGAAACTCATTGATATATTTCAAACACTATAATTTGCAAAATATACCAGAAGCATAAATTATTTTTTAATGTCATAACATACATTTTTGCTAAGGCTTATGATAACACTGAAAGTATGATGTACCAATGGAAAATATAATAGAAATTTTTGCATAATAAAATAATTAATTAATAAAAGTAGGCACCTCAATACCAGCAAATCTTTTTCATGTTAGGGATGTTATTAATCTACTCAGAGAAGTTGCCTGGCAGATTAGAAGTATTTACCAAATGATATAACAATCTTTTATTACTACTAAAAACTCATCATGAACAGAAGAGATGGTATTTACTTCATTCTCTTAGAAATATTCAATTCAAGTGCCTTCTGTATACCAAAATTACTACAGATCTTAGATTCCACAGTTCAAACAGTGAGACAATTTGTAAGAGGACAAATCATTTTTTAAAGATGGAAATTCAGCTTCATAGAATATATGGTGTTTGGGATGTCTTTAAAATGTATTTACTTTTTCCCCGGAAAAAATTGGAAAGAAAATATAAAGGAAAAAGAAAAAAGCCACCCATATTCACCTCAAAATAACACAAATGTTGTCATTGTTCTATTTGCCTTAAGTTTCTCTGTTCCATAAAAAACAAACTATTTTATAATTTTCTGTCTTTTTGGCTTACCTTATATTTTATTGTATCTCTTTATATTGTAGTTTCTATAATAGTCAATATTAATGAAAAACTCTTTAAGTTAGTAGATATTTAACATTTTAGTAATTTCTTCATTTTAGAAATTAACCTTGTTTTATTTGGCATTATAATTTTAAAATTCATAACCTTCTCTATATATCGTGTTGTTGTTGTTGTTGTTAGGTGCCGTCGAGTCGGTATCCAACTCACAGCGACCCTTTGTACAACAGGGGAAACACTATTGTCAGTGCTTCTCTGCTGTTCATAGGGTTTTCAATGGCAGATTGATTTTTGGGAGGGGGTTTCCAGGTCCTTCTCCCAAGCCTACAGCTTCTGGTGTTCCTAGGTGGTCTCCTATCCAGATACTAACCAGGCCCAACCCTGCTTAGCTTCCAAGATCTGACGAAATCGGATGCCACAGGACTACACCTGCAGGCACCTATATAGCCTATTTTCTCCTAAAGTGAGACTTGTTCCTTAAGAGAAAAATTCAAGACATGAAAACACTAGGTCAAAATATGAAATTACTTTGTGATATCTCTTAAAACTTTAGTACTATATATTTATGCTTTTGAAAAAGGTTAAAATATTTCACAATACTATCAGAAAAGTATGGGAGTATTTCCTTCTTTATAGCACCAGTTGGGATGGGAAAAACTAAATTTTAAATTCTTATTATGGATACAAATAATATGATATTATTTTAATTGTATTTGTGAATTATTAGTGATCTGCAATATTTCTCATGTTTCTTTACAAATAGTACTTTCCTTTCAAATTATTTGATTTCTTCAGTAGAAACATTTCCAACTTTGTTCTTTAAGATTTCTTCAATTCTCAAAAATATTTTATGACATATAAAACAGATTATGGCCTGGGATTTAGCTCAGTTGGTAGAGTGCTGCGCTGCAGTCTCTGAAGTCTCGAGTTCAATTCCCAGCACCACAAAAATGGGAGAAGGACCTGGCAATCCACTCCCAAGGCAATCCCAAAACAGTCAGCCATTGAAAACCCTGTGAGGGTCGCTATGAGTTGGATACTGACTCAATGGGACCTAACAGCAACAACATCATTACCGATTATATACATACATAAAACATACATATACACGTGTGTGTGTGGGCGTGTGTGTGTGTATGTATATATATTCTCTGTATTAGGTCTAAGAATTAGAATTTGAATTCTTAGAACTGACAGTTTGAGTCCATATTGTTTGGGATTCCAGGCTGCATTCCATTTTCAGCATTTCACCCTGCTGCAAGGGGGTGCCAAGGAATGCCCCAGATACTAGCCTTTCTGAAGGCCATGTTCAAAGAAGAAATGTGTCTTCTACAGACCTCAGCCTCTGACTCAAGTCCTCTGTGCTCCATTTATAGGATGCTCTATTTTCTCTGCTAGTCCCTGAACTGAAAAATACCTTCAACTATTTTGGACTATGTATTCTTCTCTCTTGACATGTTCAACCCCAATCTTTTCTGCCATGTGTAGACATCAAGAGGCAAGTATAAGATTTCAAGTAGAACACCAAAATCAGTAAGATGCATCAATACCATGAGAAGAATTGTAAAATTTGCTCCAAAAGTTCTGATCCAACTCAGGAGTGCTTCCCTTACTTATGTGATTCTCAACCTAAAAACCTGCTAAAAGTTCATGGATGAGATTTGAGATGTAATGGTGCCTTCATTATTCAGGTGTTCAATAAGAGCTTATTACAAATCCAAATCAGCCCCCTAACACAAACACACAAAACATTGTTGTGAATTTTACTACTGAAAATGGGCTTGCCGGGTCTGATGCTCTTCACATTTCTCTCAGATCCCTCAAGAACTCATTTATTTCAGCCTACCATGTTATAATTTCCCCTCCAGGCAAAAGTCCACTTCCACCTGTCACCTGGGACTCTGCTACCATTGAAAGGTGAAAGAAAAGACATCTTAGAAATGTTTGACCAGACTTTAAAAAGTCTATCCATTCAAAGACTTAGACCAGAAATTCAAATCCAATTCATTAAGGATCCAAGGCTGCATTTCCTTTTGCAACCCTCATCAACTGCACAAAGTGCTGCAGAGAAACACACCAGATACATGGAACAATAATTGATCTCATCAATAATGATAATATTCAGGCTCTTATTGCATTAAAAAACCCTGAGTGATATAATTGAAGGGAGGATGTTGTAATTAGGGTTTACAATGATTTGTTTCATTTTCAGACCAGGACCATTTGGGCTGTTGCTCCTGGGAGGTGGTAAGGCAAAGTGTCATGACAGAAGGGCAGGAGGAGCTGATATGCACATTTTATGGCTGCTTGAAGTGGAGTCTCTCTATGTATGTCTGGGTGAGGGTGTGTCTATGTGCATGTGTGTGTGTGTGTTTGTATGAGTGTGTGAGTTTGGGATCTAATTCTCTCATGTGTGTTTGGGTTTTTTCCTACATGTTTTGTTATGTCAATTGAGTAG
This sequence comes from Pedetes capensis, assembly GCA_007922755.1. Classification (NCBI taxonomy): domain Eukaryota; kingdom Metazoa; phylum Chordata; class Mammalia; order Rodentia; family Pedetidae; genus Pedetes; species Pedetes capensis. The sequence goes on from VMDO01042977.1 coordinate 7,398, forward strand.
AATTTGTGACAGACTACTGATTTGTAGATAGTATGTGCAGTAAGCCTAACAGACCAATCCAATATGAGTTTAACTGCATTGTCTGACCTTCTGTTATTTCAGGAGGCTCTATAACCTCTTAACTAATGAAGCTTTAAACAATTAACCTGTCACTGAACCTCTCATCTGTCTTCTATAAATGCTGTGACATTAAGTTGTTGGGTAGAATTCCTTGTGCCTGTTTTTGTACTGAGGACTGCCCAGCTTGTGAATTATGGTTGTTTGGTGTTGTTTGTTTGGTTTTGCTCTGTTTTATTTAAATAGTCAAACCAACACTTTACTTTTTATTTTATTTGTATTTAATTTAGGTTAAGATTTCTCCTTCCGATGTGTCAAAAACAAAACTTCAACATATTTTGCTAACTGCTCCAATTGACTTTTGTTTGTGACTCATGAATTTCTTCTCATCTAAACATTGTTGCTGTTGTTAGGTGTCTTTGAGTCATGTCCAACTCATAGCAGTTGGGATTCTAGAGAGTACCACCACAATAGGGGCCTCTCTGCCCTGCCTGGAGGACAAACATCTATCCTCCAAGGCATGGGAGCTCCAGGGGATAGAGAAGACCACGATGGCAGGCATCCCCCTCGCCCACTGGGAGGACTGACATCTATCCTCCAGGGCCAGTGACCCTTGGCCTACATCCTAGTCCTTCAATCCTCCCGCTCCCATCCATGGACCAAAGATGGCCCCTGATCAGGCCCTCTCTGATTCAGCCATATCTATCTTGATTGGCTACCAGGAGCTCACTGATAAATTAGTAAGGGGACACCCTTGATTGGCCTGGCCCACAGACAATCCACCTAAACAAAATGCACACCAAATTCACAAACTTTGAATAACTTCCCCATCTGTCATGTATGATAGGTATAATGTCATACCTGTCAGGGAAACTACCCTGATTGGCTAACTCCCAGCACACTTCTCTTCCCCCAAAGCTATATAAACAGGCTACTGGCCACTCCGTATACACCCTATTGTTCTCCACCTGCTATCTGGACCCTATCATCTTGAAACAGTGCACCCTAATCCTGCAGCAGATCTTCAAGCAAGACTCCATGTCAAACACAGTGGCCCCAAAGGGCCAAAGGCACCAAGCATGACAGGAAGCACTCTCTAATTCACCCCATTGCCTGGGAGAAAAAAAGTGAAGAAGGTAATCTACAAAAGGCAAGACCAATGGACCTCCTCTGGCACCATCCAGACACTACCAGAGCTGATTAGCATAAGATCTTAAAGCATCATTGAAGCAGCAGCATCCTGTGCTGCTAGCTTCTGAGCTGCCACTTTTAAAGGGTGGCTTGCTGGTTGCTCCTCCAAAGAGGAGCAACTCAATAAAAGTTTCTGCTCCGTTTTGTTAAGAAGGCTCCCGAAGTCCTTCCTTTGGCATCACCAACCAGGCTCTTAACCTGAACCACAGTCCTTGGACATTACTAGTGTCAAGGCATGGCCCTAAGGCCATAGCTGGGCCAGGACTGAACACCAACACACAGCAACCCTCACACTGTTTTCAATGCCTATATGTTTCAGGATTGCTTCAGGAGTGGATTGCCATCTCCTTCCCCTGATTTGTGTTGCTGAGGATTAAACTCAGTCCCTCAGAGAGTGCAGAGCAACACTCTACCGACTGAGCTAAGCTGCAGCCCAATCTCAAAATAGAGGTATACAAATAAAATAAAAAATAAAAAGAGAGCAATATTGTGTTGGCTATGGCAGGACAGTCACTTTAATTAGCAAAGGAGCAAAAAAATAGGAAACGGCCTAAGACAAAAAGCATATTGGTTAACATCAGATTACTTTAGGTAACTTTCCTTCTAAAGGCTAAAGCAGAGAACTTTTTTAGAATGTTGTCTAAAACTGGCCTCTTTGGGCATTTTTCTGTCTTGTCTCTCTCTTCTGATTTCTCCAAAGGTCTGATACAGAATCAGGTTTTGGTTTAGTGATTTGGCACATTGTTGTTGTTGTTGTTAGGTGCCGTTGAGTCGAGTCCTTCTCATAGTGACCCTATGTACAGCAGATCGAAACACTTGCCGATTCCGTGCCAGGCAAACCATCTTATTTATGTTTAAGCCCATTGTTGCAGACACTGTGTCAATCCATCTGGTGGAGGGTTTTCCTCTTTTGCGTTGACCTGCCACTCTTCCAAACATGATGTCCTTCTCCAGGGATTGATCTCTCCTGATACATGTCCAAAACATGTAAGATTCAGTTTGGCCATTGTTGCTTCCAAGGAGCACTCTGGTTGTACTTCTAGGACAGATTTGTTGGTTCTTTTGGCAGTCCATGGTATATTCAATAGACGTCTCCAGCACCACAATTCAAAAGCATCAATTCTTTTTCTGTCTCTCTTGTTCAATGTCCAGCTTTCACAACCATATGATGCAACAATGGCACAGAATCGGCGAATATTTCGATCTGCTGTACATACGGTCGCTATGAGTCGGACTCGAGCGACGGCACGTAACAACAACAACAACAACAACAACAACCCAGGTCCTGAGGCAAGAAATGGGCCCACCCCAGACGCTGTTCTCACTCTGCTCTGCACCTTTTTGTCTTTCTACACAGATATATGGGTTATCTCATTTCATGTTTATTGTTGGGCATAGGCCCCTAAATAGTGGCTTGGGGGCTTAACTAAAAATTGTAATTTTTTAAAAATAAAGCAAACCCTTTCTGGTGTCCAAGTTTTTCTAGAATAAAAAGCCCATCTTTTGCATGCTCTATAGCCTGTGCCCACCTCTGCATCCCCGTCTCCCA
>VMDO01042978.1:0-10193 GCA_007922755.1 Pedetes capensis
CTCGAGGCTTGAATTTTTTCTTTACTTCCTTAAGCTTGAGAAACACAGAGCGTGTTCTTCCCTTTTGGTTTTCTGCCTCCAGCTCCTTGCACATGTCATTATAATATTTGTTTTTGTCTTCTCGAGCTGCCTTCTGAAATCTTCTGTTTAGTTCCTTAACTTCATCATGTCTTCCTTTTGCTTTAGCTGCTCGATGTTCCAGGGCAAGCTCCAGTGTCTCTTTTGACATTTGTAATTTGGTCTTTTCTCTTTTCCTTGTCTTTTAAAGAACTTTTTGCTTCCTTCTTGAATGATATGTTTTATTTCATGCCACAACTCTACTGGTCTCCTGTCATTTGTGTCTAATGCATTAAAACTATTTTTGAGGTGGTCTCTGAACTCACGTGGGATATACTCAAGGTCATACCGTGGCTCTCGTATACTTGTTCTAATTTTCTTCAGCTTCAGTTTGCACTTTCATATGAGAAGTTGATGGTCTGATCCACAGTCAGCACCTGGTCTTGTTTTGACATTTTGTACAGAGCTTTTCCATCGTCTCTTTCCAAATATGTAGTCAATTTGATTCCTGTGTGTTCTGTCTGGTGAAGTCCATGTGTATAGTCTCCGTTTATGATGTTGAAAAATGTATTTGCAATGAAAATGTCATTGGTCTGACAAAATTCTATTATGCGATCTCCAGCTTCATTTCTGTCACCAAGACCATATTTTCCAACTACTGAGCCTTTTTCTTTGTTTCCAACCTTTGCATTCCAGTCACCAGTGATTATCAGTATGTCTTGATTGCATGTTTGATCTATTTCAGATTGCAGAAGCTGATAGAAGTCTTCCCTTTCTTCATTTGTTGCCTTAGTTGTGGGTGCATAAATTCGAATAATAGTCATATTAACTGGCCTTCTTTGTAGGCGTATGGATATTATTCTGTCACTGACAACATTGTATCTCATGACCGATGTTGAAATGTCTTTTTTGATAATGAATGCAACCCCATTTCTCTTTAGTTTATCATTCCCAGCATAGTAGACCATATGACTGTCTGACTCAAAATGGCCGATGCCAATCCATTTTAGCTCCCTGATGCCTAGAATGTCAATGTATATGTGATCCATTTCTCTTTTAACGATTTCTAATTTGCCTAGATTCATACTACGTACATTCCATGTTCCAATTATTAATGGATGTTTACAGTTGTTTCTCCTCATTTTGAGTCGTGTCACATCATCACGTTGAGCACCCTGGGGTTTTACTCCATTTCCCTCATCATGGTAGACTCTACTTGGAGGAGCCAACTCTTCCCCAGTAGTCTTTTGAGTGCCTTCCAACCTGGGGGCCTCATTTTCTGGCACCATATCTGACAGTGTTTCTTTGCCATCCATAGGGTTTTCAATGGCTAGTTGTTTCAGGAGTGGCTCGCCAGGTCCTACTCCCTAGTCTGTCTTAGTCTGGAAGCTCAGCTGAAAACCTGTTCACCTTGGGTAACCTTGCTCATGTCTAAGGTTACAGTGGCAGAGCTCTCAGCCTCATCGCAACATGCAAGCCCCCATGGCAAACTGACAGACATGTGGGGGCTCTGATGTTAAAATAATTAATACAAGGATGCATATATAACCTAAGAAAAAGAGAAGGAGAATAGAAAGAGGGAAGAGAGTAAAACAAGGAAGGAAGCAAATAAAAATTAAAAAAAAAAAACCTCACACATACACGCTCCCACCCACGTATAATATTGCTTATAATCAGGTGCGGTGGTATACACCTGCATTCCCAGCAGCTTGGGGGTGAAGGCAGGAGGATCGCAAGCCGAAGATCACAGGGAGCCTGTGCAACCCAGAGAGCCCGTGTGTCAAAAAGTAAAAATATGGCCTGGGGGCGCAGCGCAGCGGTCCAGCACCTACAAAGCGAATAGGTGCAAGACCTGGTTTCATACCCCCATACAAAACTAGAAAATCAAACAACAACAAAAAAACCAAACCAAACCAAACCAAAACAAAAACCCCAAGAAACAACAACAACAACAAAAAAACAAAGTCAAAACAAAAACAAAACAAAACCATGCATACACACTCACACACACTTATTAAACACTTCTAGTCAGGTGAGGTGGTGCACACCTACAATCCTAGAGGCTTGGGGGGCAGAGACAGGAGGACCACAAGCCCGAGATCAGAGGCAGTTTGTGCAACCCAGCAAGCCCCTGTCTCAAAAAGTAAAAAATGTGGGCTGGGGGCACAGCGCAGCTTTCTGCCCACTTGGGAGACCACTTGGGAGAACCAAATCCTCTTGTGGGTGGGATGACATTCAACACCACCAGGGAGAGTCTGTAGTAGGTCTGCCATGCACGGCAATTGCGCTCGAAACAATTCTTATTGTGTCTAATTGTCCCGCAAGACTCTGCCAGAAAGGAGCACTCTGTCCACGTGGTGCTCATCCGCCTCCGCAGACCTCACCTTTCTCCACAGGGCAGTGGGATGACTTAGGATCCCCTCTGGTGTGTCTGGGGTCCAGGCATATGTGTGCCCGTATGTCTGTGGAGATTGCATCTGCATGACTGTCCCGCCACAACAGGAGAGAGGGAGTCGTGTTTCAGCTCTGGATGTGTAGTGCTGGCACTGGTTTCCCACCGCCACAACAGGAGGGAGGGAGCGATTCCGTGCTGACTAACCCAATAACTTGCAGTTTGTGTCCCGCGGGCAGGGTGACAGTGTGATGTCAAGGATGCATGCTGTGTTGGGTCCGGCTCCCATGGGTGTGTGGGGGAAGTCCCCTCCAAGTCTCCAGGATTCTATCCTGCCATCTGCGTGAAAGCGAAATGACGGAATGGCAGTCCTGCCACTGACCTCTGTGTAATTCTTCCAAAGCCAAATGCTCGATTTCAGTGTCCATCCAGTTTCATCCTCTGTCTCCCAATCTAAACTATCACTGTTTCTATCTATTCAATGTGAGTTCTAAACCCCTAATAGAGGCTTCCCTTTATTCTGGGAGAGCAGGCCAGTGTTATCTGTCCGCCATCTTGATTTTTTTTAGGTTAAGGATTAGCATTTGGGTTATGGTTAGGGCTAGGTTTAGGGTGAGGTTTAGGGCTAGATATATATTGTTATGTGCCATGGTACTGTTAAGATTGTAATCAGGAGATGCAGGTGTCTCTGTAGTACAATGACCCATCTCCCTTTGGGTAAATTCCCAATAGTGTTAAAGCTGGGCAATACGGTAGATATATTTTTAGTTTTTTGAGGTACCTCCATATTGATTTCCATAGTGGTTGCACCAATTTACAATTCCACCAACAATGTAAAAGTGTTCCCTTTTCCCTGCAACCTCGTCAGCATTTGTTGTTGTTTCTTTTATTGATCTTGGCCATTCTTGCTGGTATAAGGTGAAATCTCAGCATTGTTTTGATTTGCATTTCCCTAATGGCTAGGGATGTTGAGCACTTTTTCATGTGTTTCATGGCTTTATGGACCTCTTCATTGGAGAACTGTCTATTCAGTTCCTTTGCCCATTTGTGTATTGGGTTTTTTGGTTTTTGTTTTTTTTTTCTTCTGTTCTTTATAAATTGTAGTAATTAGCCCTTTGTCAGATGTATAAAATGCGAAGATTTTTTCCCATTCCATGGAGGTTTCCTTGATCCTGTTAATTGTTTCTTTTGCTGTGCAGAATCTTTTTAATTTCATGTGGTCCCATTTATCTATTCTTGTTGTGATTTCTTGAGCAATTGGGGTCCTAATAAGGAAATCTTTCCCAATGCCTATATGATGGAGTGTATTGCCTATCTTGCCTTCTATGAGTTTTAAAGTTTCTGATTTTATGTTGAGATATTTTGTCCATTTTGAGTTAACTCCTGTGTGTATGGAGAGATGCAGATTCACTTTCATTTTTCTGCATGTGGATGACCATGTTTCCCAGCACCCTTTGTTGAAGAGTCTGTCCTTTTTCCAGTTTACTTGCTTTGCTCCTTTGTTGAAAATAAGGTGGCTATAGGTGTGTTGAGGTATATCTGGGTCTTCTCTTCTGTTCCAGATGTCTTTGGGCCTATTTTTGTGCCAGTACCAAGCTGTTTTTGCAGCCACTGCCCTGTAGTAAAGTTTGAAGTCAAGGATTGTGATTCCCCCTGCATTAGATTTGCAGCTTAAAAGTGTTTTGGCTATATGTGGTCTTTTGTGGTTCCATATGAATTTTTGGATCATTTTTTTCTATTTCTGTAAAGTCAGTCAGTGGAATTTTAATGGGTATTGCATTTAATCTATAGATTGATTTTGGTAGGATAGCCATTTTTACAATATTAATTCTCCCTATCCAGGAGCAGGGGAGGTCTTTCCATTTTTTAGTGTCCTCTGCTATTTCTTTCTTTACTGTTTTGACATTTTCCTTGCAGAGATCTGAAGGGTCTTTGTTTAGATTGATTCCAAGATATGTAATTTTCTGGTGGGTTATGCTGAATGGTGTCTTTGCTGAAATTTCCTTCTCTTCTTGTTTGGAATTGGTGTAGAGAAAGGCTATTGGTTATTGTATGTTAATTTTGTAGCCTGCTACTTTGCTGAAGGAGTTATTTAGATCCAGAAGGTTTTTGATTGAGGTTTTGGGGTCTTTCAAGTATAAAATCATTTCATCTGCAAATAATGATAATTTGACCTCTTCCTTGCCAATCTATATCCCTTTGATTTCTTTCTCTTGTCTGACTGCCCTGGACAGAACTTCAATTACTATGTTGAATAGAATAGGAGAGAGAGGACATCCTCGTCTTGTTCCAGATCTAAGCAGAAATGGTTTTAGTTTTTCTCCATTTAATATAATGTTGGCTGTAGGTTTGTCATAAATGGCTTTTATGAAATTAAGGTATTTGCCTGTTCTACCTATTTTCTCCAGTGTTTTTATCGTGAAAAGGGGTTGCACTTTATCGAAGGCCTTTTCAGCATCAATTGAGATGATCATGTGGCTTTTCACAATAGCAAAGATATGGAATCAATCAAAGTGCCCTTCAAAAGAAGAATTGATAAAAAACCTATGGTATATATACACAATGGAATACTATTCAGCAATCAAGAAAAATGATATAGGGTCATTGGCAAGCAAAATGGATGGAATTAGAGAAAATTAGTTTAAGTGAATGAACACAAGCTCAGAAAGAGAAAGAACATATGTTCTCACTCATAGTGGGAGCTGATTCAAAGTTACAAGAAGGAAAAATCCTACTCAAAGGTCAGATCATAATAAAAGTGAGGGAGGGAAAATAAGAATGAGGTCAATATTAATGGACTATAAATTGCATGTAATTGTTCTAACAAGATAAAAACAAAGACCACTACAGGAAAAGTTTCTATCTTATACAGAAATGGAACCCAAGGACATATAGAAAAATACTACAAAGTAAAAGATACAGAAGACTTGGATGGGAAACTTAGATGGGAAGGGAGGCGTGGGGGAAACATAGGGGAGGGTAAGGGGTAACCTATATGAATAATGTTTATCAAATTGCATCTATGAAAATTGTCACAATGAAAAGCATGTCAAAATGAATCACATTATGATGTATATTAAAAATTCCTAATAAAAAATAGATAGTAATAAGGGAATGTATCTGTGCAATATGGATTGTTAAAACTAGGGAACCATACAAATTTGAATTCACCTGCAAAATCTGAATACAATGTCTTAAGTTAGTTTTATGGTTAGGGTTAAGGTTAAGGGTGAGGGCCAATATTATGGTTATGTTTCATTCATTGCTAGTGTTGTGCTTCGAAATGGGACATGTGCCACTTGGAGGGTTGCACTTAGGGCACCACTCATATTTGAAAATAACTACAGTGTTTGAGTGCAGTGTCTCAGAATAGGGGTAGTGTTCAGATTAGGGTTCAGGATAGGATTATTGTTAGGGTTATTGCTTTGGCTAGGGTGAGTTATAGGTTTAGGGTTAGGATTTCATGTAGGGTTAGGGTTAGGTTTATGGTTAGGGTTACATCTAGATTTAGGGTTAAGTTAGGGTTTCTGCTAGGTTTAGGCTTAGATATATGGTTTCAGCTAGGGTTAGGGTGAGGGTTAGGGTTTAGCCTAGGGTTAGGTTTAGGGTTAGGGATAGGGCTTCGCTTAGTGTTAGGATTAGGATTAGGGTTAGGGTTTGAGCTAGGGTTAGGGTAAGGGTTAGGGCTATGGTTTCACCTAGGTTGAGGGTAAGGGTAAGTTTTAGGGTTTCAGCTAGGGTTAGGGTTAGATTTGCGTTTAGGGTTAGGGTTTTTCCTAGGATGAGGGTTAGGTTTAGTGTTAGGGTTTTGGCTAGGGTTAGATTTGGTTCAGCATTACAGCTAGGGTTAGGGTTAGGTTTAGGGGTTCGCCTAATGTTAGGGTTAGGGTTAGGGTTACTTTTCACCTAGGGTTAGGGTTACGGTTAGGGTTAGGGTAAGTGTTAGGGTTAGTGTTAGGGTTAGGGCTACGTTTTTGGCTAGGGGTAGGCTTAGGTTTAGGGTTAGGATTTCACCTATGTTAAGGGAGAGGGTTAGTGCTAGGGTTTCTGCTTGGGGTAGGGTTATGTTAAGGCATTCAGCTAGGGTTACGGTTAGGATTATGGTTAGGGTTTCTCCTAGTGTAAGTAGTACAGTTAGGGTTAGGGTTAGGTTTAGTGTATGGTTTCTCCTAGAGTGAGGGTTAGGTTTATGCTTAGGGTTAGTGTTAGGGTTAGGGTTAGGGTTAGGGTTTTGCCTAGGTTTAGGGTAAGGTTTAGGGTTAGGGTTTCAGCTAGGGTTAGGGTTAGGGTAGGGTTGAGGGTTTCAATTAGGTTTTGGGTTAGGGTTAGGGTTACAGATTTGCGTAGGGCAAGAGTGAGAGTTACGGTTAGGGTTTCACCCAGGGTTAGGGTTAGGATAAGGGTTATGTTTTCTCCTAGGTTTACAGTTTGGGTTAATTTTAGGGTTTTGCCTAGGGTTAGGGTTAGAATTATTGTTAGGGTTTGGCCTAGGATTTGGGTTAGAGTTAGGGTTAGGTTAGGGGTAGGGTTAGGGTATTCCCTAGGGTTAGAGTAAGGTTTATGGTTAGGCTTTCAGCTAGGGTTAGGGTTAGGGTACAGTTGAGGGTTTCAGCTAGGTTTTGGATTAGGGTTAGGGTTACAGATTTGCCTAGGGCAAGAGTGAGACTTACGGTTAGGGTTTCACCCAGGGTTAGGGTTAGGGTAAGGGTTATGTTTTCACTTAGGTTTACAGTTTGGGTTAATTTTAGGGTTTTGCCTAGGGTTAGGGATAGAATTAGGGTTAGGGTTTTGCCTTGGTTTAGGGTTAGAGTTAGGGTTAGCTTAGGGTTAGGGTTAGGGTTAGGGTTAGGGTTTTGCCTAGGGTTAGGGTAACGTTTAGGGTTAGGGTTTCAGCTAGGTTTGGGGTTAGGGTTAGTGTTACAGGTTTGCCTAGGGCAAGAGTGAGAGTAAAGGTTAGGATTTCACCCAAGTTCAGGTTTAGGGTTAGGGTTACGTTTTCTCCTAGGTTTACAGTTTGGGTTAATTTTAGGGTTTTGCCTAGGGTTAGGGTAAGAATTAGGGTTAGGGTTTTGCCTAGGTTTATGGTTAGAGTTAGGGTTAGGTTTTCACCTAGGGTTAGTTTTAGGGTTAGGGTTAGGTTTTTCGAGAGGGTTAGGGTAGGTTTAGAGTTAGGTTTTAGCCTAAGGTTAGAGTTAGATTTAGGGTTAAGTTTAGGGTTTCCCATAGGGTTAGTGTTAGGGGTAGGGTTAGGGTTTTGCCTAGGGTTAGGGTTAGGGTTTCTCCTAGGGTTAGGGTTAGGGTTCGAGCTAGGTTTAGGGTTAGTGTTTGGGTTATGGTTTCGCCGACATTTAGGGTTAGGATTTTCCTAGGATTAGGATTAGTTTTAGTGTTAGGGTTTTGGCTAGGGGTAGATTTGGTTCAGCATTACCGCTAGTGTTAGGGTTAGGTTTAGGGTTTTGCCTACTGTTAGGGTTAGGGTTACGGTTAGTTTTTCACCTAGGGTTAGGTTAGGGTTAGGGTTAGGGTAAGTGTTAGGGATAGTGTTAGGGTTAGGGCTATGTTTTTGGCTAGGGGAAGGCTTAGGTTTAGGGTTAGGATTTCACCTAAGTTAAGGGAGAGGGTTAGTTCTAGGGTTTCTGCTTGGGTTAGGGTTATGTTAAGGCACTCACCTAGGGTTACGGTTAGGATTATGGTGGGGTTTCTCCTAGTGTTAGTACAGTTAGGATTAGGGATAGGTTTAGTGTATGGTTTCGCCTAGAGTGAAGGTTAGGGTTATGCTTAGGGTTAAGGTTAGGGTTAGGGTTATGGTTAGGGTTTTGCTAGGGTTAGGGTAAGGTTTAGGTTTAGGGTTTCAGCTAGGTTTAGGTTAGGGTAGGGTTGATGGTTTCAGCTAGGTATTGGGTTAGGGTTAGGGTTACAGATTTGCCTAGGGCAAGAGTGAGAGTTACAGTTAGGGTTTCACCCAGGGTTAGGGTTAGGGTTAGGGTTTGTTTTCTCCTAGGTTTACAGATTGGGTTAATTTTAGGTTTTGCCTAGGGTTAGGGTTAGAGTTAGGGTTAGGTTTTCACCTAGGATTAGTTTTAGGGTTAGGGTTAGGATTTTTGCTAGGGTTAGGGTAGGTTTAGGGTTAGGTTTTAGCCTAAGGTTAGAGTTAGGGTTAGGGTTAGGGTTAGGTTTAGGGTTTCCCATAGGGATAGTGTTAGGGGTAGGGTTATGGTTTTGCCTAGGATTAGGGTTAGGGTTTCTCTTAGGGTTAGGGTTAGTGTTTGAACTAGGTTTAGGGTTTGTGTTAGGGTTATGATTTCGTGTACGTTTAGGGTTAGGGTTTTTCCTAGGATTAGGGTTAGGTTTAGTATTAGGGTTTGGCTAGGGTTAGATTTGGTTTAGCATTACAGCTAGGGTTAGGGTTAGGTTTAGGATTTGCCTACTGTTAGGGTTAGGATTAGGGTTAGTTTTTCACCTAGGATTAGGGTTAGGGTTAGGGTTAGGGTAAGTGTTAGGGTTAGTTTTAGGGGTAGGGCTTTTTGGCTAGGGGTAGGCTTAGGTTTAGGGTTAGGATTTCACCTAAGTTAAGGGAGAGGATTAGTGCTAGGGTTTCTGCTTGGGTTAGCGTTATGTTAAGGCATTCAGCTAGGGTTACGGTTAGGATTATGGTTAGGGTTTCTCCTAGAGTATGTAGTACAGTTAGTGTTAGGGTTAGGTTTAGTGTATGGTTTCGCCTAGAGTGAAGGTTAGGGTTATGCTTAAGGTTAGGCTTATGGTAAAGGTTAGGGTTTTGCCTAGGGTTAGGGTAAGGTTTAGGGTTAGGGTTTCACATAGATTTAGGGTTAGGGTAGGGTTGAGGGTTTCAGCTAGGTTTTGGGTTAGGGTTAGGGACACAGATTTGCGTAGGGCAAGAGTGAGAGCTACGGTTAGGGTTTCACCCAGGGTTAGGTTTAGGGTTAGGGTTATGTTTTCTCTTAGGTTTACAGTTTGGGTTAATTTTAGGGTTTTGCCTATGTTAGGATTAGAATTAGGGTTAGGGTTTTGCCTAGGTTTAGGGTTAGAGTTAGCGTTAGGTTGGGGTTAGGGTTAGGGTTAGGGTTAGGATTTTGCCTAGGATTAGGGTAAGGTTTAGGGTTAGGGTTTCAGCTAGGGTTAGGGTTAGGATAGGGTTGATGGTTTCAGCTAGGTTTTGGGTTAGGGATAGTGTTACAGATTTGCCTAGGGCAAGAGTGAGAGTTACGGTTAGGGTTTCACCCAGGGTTAGGTTAGGGTTAGGGTTATGTTTTCTCCTAGGTTTACAGTTTGGGTTCATTTTAGGGTTTTGCCTAGGGTTAGGGTTAGAATTAGGTTTAGGGTTTTGCCTAGGTTTAGGGTTAGAGTTAGGGTTAGGTTTACACCTAGGGTTAGTTTTAGGGTTAGTGTTAGGATTTTTGCTAGGGTTAGGGTAGGTTTAGGGTTAGGTTTTAGCCTAAGGTTAGGGTTAGGGTTGGGGTAAGGGTTAGGGTTTTGCCTAGGGTTAGGGTACGGTTTAGGGTTAGGGTTTCAGCTAGGGTTAGGGTTAAGATAGGGTTGTGGGTTTCAGCTAGGTTTTGGGTTAGGGTTAGTGTTACAGATTTGCCTAGGGCAAGAGTGAGAGTTACGGTTAGGGTTTCTCCCAGGTTCAGGGTTGGGGTTAGGGTTATGTTTTCTCCTAGGTTTATAGTTTGGGTTAATTTTAGGGTTTTGCCTAGGGTTAGGATTAGAATTAGGGTTAGGGTTT
>VMDO01042979.1:0-10192 GCA_007922755.1 Pedetes capensis
AGACCCTAACCTGACCCGTCCACTTAACAGAGCCAGCCTTGGGGACAGTGATGGCATCTTTTTCCCCAGCTAACCATCAGTGATGGGCTGGGATTTAGCTCAGTTGGTAGAGTGCTGCGCTATAGTCTCTGAGGTCCTGAGTTCAATTCCCAGCACCGCAAAAATGGGAGAAGGGCCTGGCAATCCACTCCCAAGGCAATCCCGAAACAGCCATTGAAAACCCTATGAGGGTTGCTATGAGTTGGATACCGACTCGATGGCACCTAACAACAACCACCATCTGTGAAGAAATGCAAATGTTTTACCACTTCCCTTTCCTGCTAATTCTTATGGTAGATTCCAGGAAGCCCTGACTATGTTGCACCTGAGGTCAGGCCAATCTCTGAAGGCCTCACTGGACTCATTTTTGGTTGACGTTCTAGTGCCGCAGCCAGAAGATGGACCCCAATCTTCTTTCAGAAAAAAAGTGAAAGCCGGAGTGGGTTTTCCCATCTCCAGTGACCACCTGAGCCTGCTGAGTTCACAAAAAATTGGACAGCGTGTTTATATTTTTAGATCATAACAAGTGGAAGCATATTCCCACACCTTCAGGATAATACATTTTTAAAAAATCTTGTTTTTGACCCTCCAAATATAGGCTCTGAAACTTACCAAAAATGTTTCACGCAGTAATAAATACAAGTGCAGAGAGAACCTGCTATGAATAATGCAATTATTGTGATTAGTTACACATATTTATTCCTGTCCACAACCTCTCACACTCTTTCCTTTCCTCAGATTTCATGAAAAACAATATGCCCTTGATGATTTCCTACTCTTCCCATTTTAAAGAGCAACATGGCTGCCCCCAGAAGTTCCCACGGGGGCTTCAAGGACATCAATTAATTCAGCAAGGAGGCAGTCTCCCTGAAAAGTACTGTTGCATAACATTGAAAGAACAAAGAGGCTGGCTGGGGAGTAGATCCAACAGCTCCTGACTGCTGATCACAGGATTTCAACTCAGGAGAATAAGAAAACCCCACAATGCACTGCTCAGCCCTTCTTTGCTCTGGACAGTCATCTGAAACTTCTCTTTCACTCTCTTTCACGCTGCCTTAGTCCTTTATTTCTCTGAAGTTCAGGTGCCCAAGCTTCAGACCTAAAACTTGCAGAAACCCTGTAATTACCCAACATCCCTCATAGTTGCTTTGTAAGCTCCGCGCTGGCTGCCATGGTCCCCATTCAGTGGAGCTGGCGCTGGAAACAGCCAGAACGAGGCTCAGAGACATTTTCTTCTGGCATAACCTGAGTGTCAGAACAGGCCTCCCCGCCAGCCACTGCCACGCAGCTCTGCTGGCCCCTACCTATCTGTACTTTCCGCAGAGCTGGGAGTGAATCTGGTCGCTCTGTCGCTCATTACACAGAGTGTGTGTCTAGGAAGCTACCAGGAAGGTATTTCATAAATGAATGTCGATATTTCCCCTTCCAGTGTAATTAGATATTCGGTTTCAATCTGAGGCCTTTATTACAGCCAAAAAGGAATAACGAAGCTTTCAAACACGATACAGCTGGGTAGATTTCAGCATCCACACAGAAGGAGAGGCAGGTTGCTCCAAAGCCTCCAGGCCGAGGAAGTCTGGCTCCTTTGCAGAGAAAGGAGAGGCTCTGAGGACCGGGGGAGGGGGTGTTCGTTGCCTGTCTCAAATTAAAAAATGGAAAACAAAGGGTCAAAAGGCACGGATGAGTAAATCCACCTACTGCTTTAGAAAACCAGCGAACAACTGGAATCACATAAGATTTCTTCCACGTGTTTCTCATTCATAAAGGCTTCACGGGAAGACCAGCGTGCTGATTCACGTGAGAGGACTTCTGATTGTACAGTGCCTCTGTCTGCTTTTGGCTCCTATAACAGACTCCACAGACTGGGTACTACGTGAGCGAAAGCAGCTTATTTAGCTCACGCTCTGGTATCTGGCAAGTCCAACGCCATAGCGGTAGCATCTGGCACGGGCCTTCGTGCTGCAACAAATCTCAGCAGAAGGTGAACCAGCAAGGGAATGTGAGCCAAGGAGAAAGTGGAAGGGGAAGATTCACCCCTATACCAACCCGCTCCCATGAAGTTGTTGTTGTTAGGTGCCGTTGAGTTGGTATTCGACTCATAGAGACCCTGCGTACAACAGGTGAAACACTATTGTCAGTGCTTCTCTGCTGTTCATAGGATTTTCAATGGCGGATTGATTTTGGGGAGTGGGCTGCTGGTCCCTCTTCCAGATCCCATAATAGCTACCGGATGAGGAACCCACTCCAGCAGTACCAGTTCATTCATAAGGTCCCCACCCCCCACCCTCCCAGCCTGATCACCTCTCCCCTCTGCCTTTCTTTATACTCAGCCAGCTGTTGATCTCGGATTAGGTTGTAGAGTCCATTAGCTCGTCCTTCCAATGTGCCAGGAGGTCATCAGGGCTTCATTCACCATGGCTGAATGCCGGAGACATTTTTAATCCCCTTTTCCTTCCTTCTGCCTGTTAACATAGCTAGCTAGCTACCTAATAGTTTTTCTACTTTGCAAACTGGTGCCTGACTTTCATTTTGCCACTGTTCATTGTTAAATTCTTACCAAGGGGAAAAGAACGGAGGGTCATTTTATCACAACAAACTTATGTTGCATGAAAACCAGAGGAACACAGATGGACTGATGGCAGGTTTACATTACACTTCATCAACCAGGAGTTTATTGGGGTTTCTTGCAGGGGCTTGGGTGGTTCACAGATGCCCTTTCTGTGGAGTTTCTCCCATGGGAAGAATCCCTTGTGAGAAGTTTCCAACAAGACGTCACACGTGAAGCTCCACCACCATCAAGTTGCGCTCTCGGCCAGCCCTGCACTTCTTACAGCCCTTCGTCAAGTGCAGGAGGGGACAGTGATTGGCATCACAGAGGAGGGTCCTGTGAGGCCCCTGTGGTCCTCCTTCCCTTCTCCCTCCAGGAGAGAATGTTCTTAGGTCCATTACCATTGTACTAGGCCTACCCAGGCTGTACATTTTTGTTGTTGTTATTTGGTGCTGTTGAATTGGGTCCGACTCACAGTGACTATGCACAACAGCAAAACACTGCCTGACACTGTGCCATGCCGAGCACTATGTCTAACACTGCTTTTATGCTATTCATAGGGTTTTCAATGGCTGATTATTTGAAAGTGGGCTGCCAGGTCCTTCTTCCAAGCCTATAGCACCTGGTATTCCCATGTGGTCTCCCATCCAAGTACCAACCAGGCCCGACCCTGCTTAGCTTCGTGAGAGCAGATGAGATTGGATACCAGGGTGGTATGTCTGTAGACGGCTATGCTGTATAGTGCTGCTTATTCAATTGCTATGGCTTTAGGGCTAAGGTCCCTGAGGTCACTCCAGGTGTTCTGTGTCAAAATGACTAAGACGGTATCATCATGTCCAGCCCATGCCCTGCCAGAGGAACCAGCTACATTACAACTTATTGTAAGTTTTATATTCTTTTCAGTAAGTTCAATAAGTACTCTTTAAGAATATGTTGTTGTTACTAGGTGCCATTGAGCCAGCTCCATTTCATAGCAATGCTATGTACAACAGAATGCAACACTCTCCAACACTGTGCCATGCATATGACCCCTTTTATGGTTAAGTCCATAGTTGTAGACACTGTGTCAGTCCATCTCATTGAAGATCTTCCTTTTATTCGTTGATCTGCTACTCTCTCAAACATGATGTTCTTCTCCAGGGATTGGTCTCTCCTGACTACATGTCCAAAATACTTAAGATGCAGTCTAGCCATGGTTGCTTCCAAGGAGCACTCTGGCTGCGCTTCCTCTAGGACAGATCTGTTGGTGCCTTCAGCAGTCCATGGTATATTCAATATTTGGCTCCAGCACCATCATTCAAAAGCATCAATTCTTCTGTTGTCTCCCTTATCCATTGTTCAGCTTTCAGAACCCTATTACATGACTGAAAATACCGTGGCACGAGTCAGGTACACCTTCATCTTCAATGTGACATGTTTACTTTTCAACACTTTAAAGAGGTCTAACAACAACAGATTTCCCAAAGACTTTGCATCAAATAGTTAGTTGAAGGGTATGTACCCCATTTTCCTAATCACCTCTGAGCGCTCAGTTCTGGGCTTCTGTGCTCCAATATCTCAATGTATTTACTCTGCACAGAATTCAGAGATACCCTGTGGCTTCAGCCCAGAGTGAGCTGCTTCCTGAGAAAGCAGGAACGGGGAGGCTACATCTCTCTGTCCTTTCCAGTCTCCCAGTAGGGCTGAGGGACATGTGACAAGGGGGTATAAGGAAATGAGTTACAACTGATACCCCTGCAGAGTATTAAACTCACCTCAGAATCCTATCCTCTCTAAAGAACAGGAGGGAAAAAATGTATTTATCAGAATGTTGTTTGTTGTTGTTAGGTGCCCTTGAGTTGTGTCTGACTCATAGTGACCCTCATAGCGTTTTCAATGGCTGATTGTTTCGGGATTGCTTCAGGAGTGGATTGCCATGTCCTTCTCCCATTTTTGTGGTGCTGGGAATTGAGCCTGGGACCTCAGAGACTGCAAAGCGACGCTCTACGAACATAGCTAAATCCTAGCCCCGTCTATCAGAATTATTGTTGTTAGGTGCCATCCAGTCAGTATCCGACTCATAGCCATCCTACATACATAGGCGAAACACTATTGTCAGTGCTTCTCTGCTGTTCATAGGGTTTTTACTTGTGGATTGATTTTTGGGAGAGAGTTGCTGGTTCATCTCCCAAGCCTACAGCACCTGGTGTTCCCAGGTGGTCTCCCATCCAAGTACTAACCAATCCTGACCCTGCTTAGCTTCCGAGATCTGATGGGATCAGATGCCACAGGGCTACAGCTGCAGGCTTCTATCAGAATAGGCATGTGAAAAAAAGAAATAAAAAGCTAACAACTTGTGAAACATCTGATGAATGGTAATGATGTTGACTCTTTTTGACTCCTATTGCATGCCAGAGCCTGTTACAAAAGGAGTTTGCATGAATGAACTCACATAATCCTCCCAGCAGCCCAGTGAAGTGATTGCATTATGGCCCTGCTATAGAGACTGGGAAACTCAGGCACAAAGGAGAGAGAGCGAATTGTTCCAGGTCCAGAGCCAATCACACAGCGAGTGTTGGAGTCCAAGGTGGGCCCGGTCCCAAGTCCGGGTTCATGACGGTTAATTTGTCTCATTGATTAATATTATATGGATCATTTATACAATTCTCTGCTCAGAGAAAAGCCCTTGACTAATTCCTAAGCTTAAGCCCCTAGATTTATTTATTCAGTATTAGTGTGAGGTATTAAGCAACCACAGCCGTCTCAGTAAAAAGCAATTATGACTTCGTTTGAAATTCAAGTATATTAGGCACGGTTGATTGTATTTTCAATTTAAATAACCTTCTCATTAGGTTTATCAGCAGTTTTTTCAATGGAAAATAAATCGCATTAAAATAAGCATTGTCCTATTACTTTCTTTTTTTCCATCTTAAATATGTATTTTTCAATTGTATTTCAATAAAGCTCAGGAAAAAGAAATGAAAATAGAGAAAAGGACACATCTCTTACCATCAAGGAATTCTCAGTCTAAATGAAGACGAAAGTCAGGTATGCAGAATTTCAGCACAACAGATGAACTGCTGTAATAGAGTTATATACCCTGGGACCATTGGACTCTGCCCAGTGGACTCAGGAAATATGTCACTGGCAGGCATTGCTTTGATTTGGATCTTGAAAGGCAAGCCAGGGCTCAGAAAAATCTGTATTCTGTCACCATGACTTTAGTAAGCATCCACTCAGTGGATACTCAGCATCCACACTGGATCTTTTGCCATATTCAATGACTTTTCTCCATCTTCATTTTTTTATAGCATCGTGAGATTTACTATGGGATTTTCATACAATTGCTTTATGTAGTTGGTCTTTGTTCTCTCTCACTTTACCCCTATATGTAGCTCCCCTTTTCCTCCTAGTTGTCTCCTTCCCCTCCCATGAATCCCATCCTGTCTCCATGTATTGTTGTTGTTAGGTGCCCTTGAGTCGAGTCCGTCTCATAGACACCCTTATAGGGTTTTCAAAGGCTGATTTTTTTCAGGATTGCCTCGGGAGTGGATTGCCACATCCTTCTCCCATTTTTGCAGTGCTGAGAATTGAACCCAAGACCTCAGAGACTGCAGAGTGGCGCTCTACCAACTGAGCTAATACTCAGCCCCTTTCTCTACATAAGCCTCCTTATATTTTCCAATCTTAGATATACACAATTTAGATCTGTCTTCTGAAAATGAGTGAAAACATGCGGTATTTCTCTTTCTGAGACTGGATTATTTTACTTAAAATGGTGATCAAGATCCATCCATTTTCCTGAAAATACCATAATTTCATGCATCTTTATGGATGAATAATATTCCATTGTGTATATATTTTTTAAATCCATTCATATGTTGATGGAGATCTGGGCTGAATCCATATCCTTGCAATTGTGAACAATGCTGCGATAAACACAGAACTGCAAGTGTCTCTGTGGTATGATAACTTAGAAAAAAAAAACAAAAACCCAAACCTCCATTACTTTCACAAATTGCCTGTTAGGCTGAACAAGTTGGATCACATAGCATTTCCACCCTAGGGGCAGAAACAGAGGGGTGGGCTTTGGGATAAAGCAGAAGTTTTGGATACTCACTTAACTGTACTTTCAGGAACACAGAGAAGCAACAAGAAGACAATTATTCTAAAACTAAAGTAATTAGTTATTGTTATAGTTATATCAATAGCTGACTCTTACACAGCACCAGCTACGTGCCAAGCCTGTGGGACACTGCCATGCAGGTCATAATTCATTTGATTTGGTCCTAGGAAGAAGGTCTGATTTACACCTCATCTTAAAGAACTCTAAAATTCATCACAATTTTACGGAAAGCAAAACACCATGTGGCCATGTAACCTCAGCATAGGACAGACATCGCCGCTTACTAGCAGCATGTCTACGTCATGCTAATGTCTCCGAGCCACAGCCTCTCACCCCACCCACCTCTGCGAGTGCTCGTATCAGTAGAGAGCCACTGAGATTATGGATGTGCTTCATTAAACAATAGTGAAATATGTATCTCTCCTACCACAAATCAGAGGCATTACTATTCTTCTCTGGATGCCCTAAAAAATTCAATCCACGACAGTTATTTTAATTTCACCTAAGACTCCATTTTTCCTTTGAACAGCTTTTAATGATGAAACCAAGGAAGACTTCCTTATCCTTGTGTCCCAAGACCCCCCATGGAGGCCTGTTACCTCAGATAGTGCTGACCTTTCCCTATACTGTGGTTTTTATACGTGCATATCTTTGTTATATTGAACTTATAGGTCAGGTACCATGAGAGATTGACAACCATAACTAATAAGAAAATAGAATGATTATAAAATCATGCTGTATCAAAATTGCTAGTACCACTACCCCCATGGTTAGGAACATTATTAAATAAATAAGGGTCACCTGAACCTAGGCATTGCAATATCATAGCAGCTGGTCTGATCACCTGAGATAGCTCCTGAGTGACTAAACAGGCTGGTAGAATATATACAGTGGATATGCTGAATAAGGGAATGGTTTGCGTCTCAGATGGGGCCCAGCAAGGCGGCACAAGATTTAACTATGCCAGGCAGAGAATCTTCACAATTCAAAATCTATGAATTGTTTATCTATGGAATTTTTCATTCAAGATGTTCAGACTACAGTGGACCATGGGCAAACACAAAATTCTATCAAGAAAGGATTACTATGCCATAGGTTGAGTGACTTATCACAGCAGAAATATACTCTAGCAATTCTGGAGGTGAGGTGTCAAAAATCAGAGTGTCAACAAGGTATGGGGTATCCAAAGGCCTGGGGGAGGCGGGGAAAATGAGGGAAGTCTGTTCCATGTTTTCCTCTTAGCTTCTGGAGTTAATGGCAGTTCATGGCTTTCCTTGGCTTGTAAATACATCATGCCAGTCTCCATGATGATTGTCACACGGAATTCTCCCTATGTATCTGTGTCACATCTGCTGGTAAGGACATCATTCATAGAGGATTAGGGCCAAGCTCCTTATCTTAACTTGATTACATACAAAGACCCTATTTCCAAAAGGGTCACATTCACTACTACGAGGGGTTATATCTTCAACATACTTTTGTGAAGGGTACACTTTAGTATTTCACAGGCGCCCTAATAATTGGGTTAACAGAAATTTCACTGATGACGGAATGGCTACAAATCTACAAATTAGGGTAAATTCTTTCCTATTTGCTCTGTAGAATGAAGCCATTGGTTTTTGATGATTCTGTCTGCCAGTTCTTGCTTAGTTTATTCTTTCTGATTTAAACATGTTCTTTATCAAGAGATTCAAAATAACCCAATTTTTAGAAATCTCAAGATTATACTGAAAGTAGAAAACATTTTTGTTATTAATATTTGAAAAACACTCATGTCTCAAGATTTGTCACGTAAGCCAAGAACAATGGAAAACGTTCAACAAACCTTCAACTTTTGCTCTTTCTAGTTCCTCTTTGCCTGTGCTTGACTGTGCAGTTCAGAACACCTGGATGCAATTACCACCAACATAAATCTACATATGCAGAGAGGAGAAAAATTCAAGTATTGAATAATTTTGATCCTTACTGGAATTTGTATAATTATTCCATCGTGATTACTTTTCAAAAATTTCAGCACTGAACACCTTTCTTCCCACATATTTCATATTGAAAATATTCTAGAACACTGTTCTAGACACCCAGGAGGTAAGAAATTAAAGGAAGGTCTGTCTGCATGAGAGATGGTCGGCCTGGCATCATGGCAGCCCTGCGTCTATTTGCAGTGGGTAACCACCTCTTCAAGCTCTTTCCTCCAGAACCACAGGAAGAAGGGAAGTCAGGAGCTCATTGGTGCATCAAGGCCAGATGCTGATCCGCCAGGAAGCATAGGTGCAGGAGAGTTTACCCCAGGTGTTCAATTTGATCATAGGGAAATCGAAGCCCCATCAGACAGCTGAGTAACCACAAGTCTGAAAGCTACGTTTCCCCTTGGATAGAAACTCTTTTCCCCTCTTCAGTCTCTCCCTCCCCACCCTCAGGAAACCAGTGATTTACTTTCTGTTTTTATAGAACTGCCTGTTATGGACATTTTGAAATAGATTAAGTGGACAATTAACAGATGATTAAGACACTTTTTCCACTAGGGCTGTTCTCACAAATCATACTATGCTCTGAACCTACCTATCTGTGCATTCCAATTAGATTATTGGTAGCACAAAACATTGCATTTCATTTCCCATTTTTATGTCACACCTGATGAATTCTATCTCAGTCCTTAAGTGTTCCAGGGGCTTCTGCCAAATAGGGCTCACTGCTGGTCCCAGAGACATGATGATGCAGGAGATGTTTTTTGTTTATTAATATTTAATTGACAGGTATTACCTAGATAATCCAGGTGCTGATTTGTACACATTATTGGTGATCACAATTGAGTTAATTAATGTATCCATGACTTCATATACTTGCCACTGTATGTGGGAGGTGTTGAGGGTATCTAATTTCTGTTCTCTTCTCAATTTTCAAGGAAACAATCCATGAGTTTTCCCAATAGATGACAGAGAAACAACCTAGGTGTCTGTCATCATTTTCAATGTTGTGATTCTTTTTTTTTTTTCATCTTGTAATTGGTTTTCTCATGTCTTTAAAGGTATTTGAGGAAGAGTTTAGAGAAGCAGTGTGAAGTGTTTCCAGACAGGAAAATATTTAAAGTAGAAAATGTCATAAATTCACCGGGCGTGGTGGTGCACACCTGTAACCCCAGAGGTTTGGGATGTGGAGGCAGGAGAATCACAAGTTAGAGACCAGAGGCAGTCTGCGTAACTTAGCGAGACCCTGTCTCAAAAAGTAAAAAAATGGGCTGGGGGCGCAGCTCAGTGGTTCAGCACTTGCAGAGCATGCAAGCACGAGCAAGGCCCTGGGTTGAACCCCCAGCAGTACCACAAAAAAAAAAAAAAAAAAGAAAGAAAGAAAATGTCATAAACTCTATTTCAAAATGTGAAGCATATTGATATTCTAATAAAATAAGGTGCAGGGCCTCTAGAGATTAAAGTTTTTTAAGGCTTTTTCTATTCCATGACTAAGTCAAAGAAGAGGCTTCCTTGATCCTGCAGCTGTCCTCTATG
>VMDO01042980.1:0-10191 GCA_007922755.1 Pedetes capensis
ATGCAAAACTCTTGAGCCATGGGAACAATTCAGGAGGCAGACTTAAGATGATCACTGCGCCCAAAACACTCTAAGAACCTCCTTGCTCACTGGAAGAATGCCATTTTGTAATTGTCTACAAACGATTAGGTTGCATTCCTTATTCATAGGCCATCTACCCGAAAAGCCTCTGTGAAATCAGGCAATATATTTGTCCCAGCCAGTGCATTCGTGTTTCTGGTGAACATTAGGCTAATAAGATGGATGAAAGACTAACGCCAAAAAATGGACAAACACAAAAAACACACACAGGTTAGGACAAACACATGCAAAGAAAATACAAACACACATATATCGAGGGAAATATCAGAGGAGAATGGGTTTATGTTTCAACGTGGAAGGTAGACTTGCAAATATTAACCCCTAGCTTTAAGGGTATTTGAAAACCCAGCATATATCACTCAATCTATCATAAAGCTACTTCCACCACAAAATCTGAAGATGACCCTAATACTAACCTTACCTTTAAAATTCAGTAAATCATATCTAAAGGGAAGTGATTCATCATGGACTTAGAAAGGGACACAATGGTAAGAAAATATGCTTGCCAGGGTCTATGTCCATAGGGTAGTATAATAGGTGACCACATGTCTTCCCATGCCATACAAAACTGCGATGCAAGTATTGAGAAGCCTGTGGAAACATGGAAGGAGAGACTAAACAAAGAATTGGGCAATGAAGAATTGACAATTGCTCTGATCTTGGGCAAACCTGAAATCATTCCTAGAAATCCAATACAAACTCGTATGACCTTGTCAAGTATCCGGGCATGGCATGGAGTTGATGAAGGGTTTGTGAAATGGCATCATGGATGGAGAGTTTTCTGAACCCACTTTGTAAAATTTCACATCGGGAGATGTCAAGGAGTTTGGATTGGTCTGCCATAGGCTTAGACATGCAGGGAAAATGTGGAAGCAGAGCACTGGAGGGCCGGTAATTGGTGTCTCTGGTAATCAGGGAATTACAGGCGCCATGGAATTCTGCCAAAATGCCACCCGGGATCCCCCGTACACAAGGCTTCATGACAGGTTTCTTTCTCCCTGTAGCAGGACATTCTTTTCCTACCAGGGCCTTTGAACTTTCTGGGGAGAACTTGGCCAATTTGCCCTACCCTCTCTCAAGGAAAGACAACAACAGACTCGCAAATTTCTACACTTCCCAACAAACCCTTCAACACCCTAATCTCAGATTTAAAATTAAGAACACGTCAGGAGAAGTATAAAAGAAACCCAGCAAAAACTTGGATTTGAATTGTTAAGGGATCCAATTTCTGAGCCCAACCATTTGAATCCAACTCTTTAGGGAACATAGGGTGTTCTTACATTTCCTGAGAAAATGCTGTGAAATCGCGGAGGGGGGCTGGCGTTGCAATAGGTTGGCTCACATAACTGATTCCCTGAACATTGTGTTGCAAGGCATACTACGGCCGCTCTGCCCCTCTGCATGGGACTCAGAAAGCTTTGTTATGCCCTGCTTTTGTTGCAAGCCCAGCTGTCGATTTAAGTCCATGTTCATTTCTAAAGTTCCATTCCCTGACAGGTACATATCACCCTTAACCATGAATTAGGAATTCGTCACCTAACCGCAGTTGCAGGCAAAACTCTTGAACCATGGGATCCATTCAGGAGGCAGACTTAAGATGATCACTGCGCCCAAAACACTCTAAGAACCTCCTTGATCACAGGAAGAATCCCATTTTGTAATTGTCTAAAAATGAGTAGGTTGCATTCCTTACTCAGAGGCCATCTACCCGAAAACACTCTGTGAATTCAGGCAATATATTGGTCTGAGCCAGGGAATTCGTGGTTGAGGTTTTCATTAGGCAAAGAAGATGGATGAAAGAGTCACGCCAAAAAACGTACACACACAAAAAAAACACACAGATTTAGACATACACATGCAAAGAAAATACAAACACACACACATTGAGCCAATTGGCACAAGAGAATGGGTTTATGTTTAAATGTGGAAGGTAGAGTTGCTAATATTAACCCATAGCTTTAAGGGTATTTGCAATACCCAGCATATATCACGCCATCTACCATAAAGCTACTTCCACCACAAAATCTAATGATGACCCTATTTCTAACCTTACCTTTAACCTTCACTAAATCATATCTAAAGGGAAGTGATTCGTCATGGACATAGAAAGGGACACAATGTTAAGAAAATATGCTCGCCAGGGTCTGTGTCCATGGGATAGTATAATAGCAGACCACATGTCTTCCCATCCCATGCAGAACCGCGATGCAAGTAATGAGATGTCTGTTGAAACATGGAAGGAGAGACTAAACAAAAGAATTGGGCAATGAGGAATTGACAAGTCCTCTGATCTTGGGCAAACCTGAAAACATTCCTAGAAATCCAATACAAACTCCTATGACCTTGTCAACTATCCGGGCATGGCATGGGGTTGATGAAGGGTTTCTGATGGCATCAAGGATGGAGAGGTTTCTGAACCCACTTTGTAAAATTTCACATAGGGAGATGTCAAGGAGTATGGATTGGTCTGCCATAGGCTTAGACATGCCGGGAAAATGTGGAAGCAGAGCACTGGGAGGCCGTTAATGTGTGTCTCTGATAATCAGGGAATTAAAGGCACCATGGTATTCTGCCAAAATGCCACTCGGGATCCCCGGTATACAAGGCTTCATGACAGGTTTGCTTAGTCCTGTAGCAGCACATTCTGTTAGTCCCAGGGCCTTTGAACTTTTCTGGCAGGAAGTTGGCCAATTTGCCCTGCACTCTCTCAAATAAAGACTACCACAGACTCGCAATTTTCTACACTTCACAACGAAAACCATCACCAACCTAATCTCAGATACAAAATTAAGAACACGTCAGGAGAAGTAGAAAAGAAACCCATCAAAACCTTGGATTTGATTTCTTAAGGAATCCAATTTCTGAGCCCAATCATTTGAATGCAAATCTTTAGGGAACAGAGGTCGTTCTTACATTTCCTAAAACAATGCTGTGATATGGGGTAGGGGGGCTGGTGTTGCAATAGCTTGGCCCACATACCTGACTCAGTGAAGACTGTGTTGCAAGGCATACTAGGGCCGCTCCGTCCCTCTGCATGGGACTCAAAAAACTTTGTTATGCCCTGCATTTGTTGCAAACCCTGCTGGCTATTTAAGTACAAGTTCCTTTCTAAAGTTGCATTCCCTGACAGGTACATATCACCCTTATCCATGAGATAGGAATTCGCCACGTAACCCCAGTTGCATGCAAAATCTTGAGCCATGGGATCAATTCAGAAGGCAGACTTAAGATGACCACTTCGCCCAAAAAACCCTAAGAACCTCCTTGATCACAGGAAGAACCCATTGTGTATTTGTCTAAAAACGAGTAGGTTGCATTCATTACTCATAGGCATTCTACCCGAAAACCCTCTGTGAATTCAGGCAGTGTATTTGTCCCAGCCACAGAATTCGTAGTTCAGGTGTTCATTCGGCTAATAAGATGGATGAAAGACAGTCGCCACAAAACGTACAAACACAAAAATACACACACTCAGATTTAGACATGCATATGCAAAGGAAATACAAACACACACACATTGAGCCAAATATCAGAAGAGAATGGGTTTATGTTTCAAGGTGGAAGGTAGACTTGCTAATATTAACCCATAGTTTTAAGGGTATTTGCAAAACCCAGCATATATCACTCAATCTATCCTAAAGCTACTTCCACCACAAAATTTAAGATGACCCTAATTCTAAACTTATTTTAACCTTCACAAAATCATATCTAAAGGGACGTGATTCATCATGGACTTAGAAAGGGACACAATGTTAAGAAAATATGCTTGCCAGGTCTCTGTCCATGGGGTACTATAATAGCAGACCACATGTCTTCCCATCCCATACTTAACTGCGATGCAAGTAATGAGATGCCTGTTGAATCATGGAAGGAGAGACTAAACCAAAGAATTGGGCAATGAAGAATTGACAATTCCTCTGATCTTGGGCAAACCTGAAATCTTTCCTAGAAATGCAATACAAACTCGTGTGACCTTGTCAACTTTCCGGGCATGGCATGGGGTTGATGAAGGGTTTGTGAAATGGCATCAAGGATGGAGAGGTTTCTGAACCCACTTTGTAAAATTTCACATCGGGGATGTCAAGGAGTATGGATTGGTCTGCCATAGGCTTATACATGCAGGGAAAATGTGCAAGCAGAGCGCTGGGGGGCCAGTAATTGGTGTCTCTGATAATCAGGGAATTACAAGCGCCATGGAATTCTGCCAAAAGGCCACCCGGGATCCCCCGTACACAAGGCTTCATGACAGGTTTTCTTAGTCCTGTAGTAGGACATTTTTTTCCTCCCAGGGCCTTTGAACTTTCCTGGCAGGAAGTTGGCCAATTTGCCCTTCTCTCCCTCAAAGAAAGACAACCACAGACTTGCAATTTTCTACACTTCCCACCACACCCATCACCACCCTAATCTCAGATACAAAATTACGAACACGTCAGAGGAGTAGAAAAGAAACCCAGCAAAACCTTGGATTTGATTTGTTAAGGGATCCAATTTCGGAGCCCAATCATTTGAATCCAAATCTTTAGGGAACAGAGGGTGTTCTTACATTTCCTGGGAAAATGCTGTGGTATCGCGGAGGGGGGCTGTTTTTGCAATAGGTTGGCCCACATACCTGATTCACGGAACACTGTGTTGCAAGGCATACGAGGGCCGCTCCGTCCCTCTGCATGGGACTCAAAAAGCTTTGTTATGCCCTTTATTTGTTGCAAACCCTGCTGGCCATTTAAGTACAAGTTCCTTTCTAAAGTTGCATTCCCCGATAGGTACATATCACCCTTATCCATGAGATAGGAATTCGTCACCTAACCCCAGTTGCATGCAAAACTCTTGAGCCATGGGATCAATTCAGGAGGCAGACTTAAGATGATCACTGCGCCCAAAAAACCCTAAGAACCTCCGTGATCATAGGAAGAATCCCATTGTGTAATTGTCTAAAAACGAGTAGGTGGCAATCCTTACTCATAGGCCTTCTACGCCAAAACCCTCTCTGAAGTCAGGAAGTATATTGGTCCCAGCCACAGAATTCGTGGTTCAGGTGTTCATTTGTCTAATAAGATGGATGAAAGACACTCGCCAAAAAACGTACACACACAAAAATACACACACTCAGATTTAGACGTACATAGGAAAAGTAAATACAAACACACACACATTGAGCCAAATATCAGAAGAGAATGGGTTTATGTTTCACCGTGGAAGGTAGACTTGCTAATATTAACGACTAGCTTTAAGGGTATTTCCAAAACCCAACATATATCACTCAATCTATCATAAAGCTACTTCCCCAACAAAATCTAAAGATGACCCTAATTCTAACCTTACCTTTAACATTCACTAAATGATATCTAAAGGGAAGTGATTCATCATGGACTTAGAAAGGGACACAATGGTAGGAAAATATGCTTGCCAGGGTCTGTGTCCATGGGGTAGTATAGTAGCAGACCACATGTCTTCCCATCTCATACAGAACTGCGATGCAAGTAATGAGATCCCTGTTGAAACATGGAAGGAGAGACTAAACCAAAGAATTGGGCAATGAAGAATTGACAATTCTTCAGATCTTGGGCAAATCTGAAATCTTTCCTAGAAAGCAATACAAACTCGTGTGACCTTCTCAAGTATCCGGGCATGGCATGGGGTTGATGAAGGGTTTCTGAATTGGCATCAACGATGGAGAGGTTTCTGAACCCACTTTGTAAAATGTCACATCGGGGATGTCAAGGAGTATGGATTGGTGTGCCATAGGCTTAGACATGCAGGGAAAATGTGGAAGCAGAGCGCTGGGGGGCCGATAATTGGTGTCTCTGATAATAAGGGAATTACAGGCGCCAGGGAATTCTGGCAAAATGCCACCCGGGATCCCCCGTACACAAGGCTTCATGACAGGTTTTCTTAGTCCTGTAGCAGGACATTCTGTTCCTCCCAGGGCCTTTGAACTTTCCTGTCAGGAAGTTGGCCAATTTGCCCTTCTCTCCCTCACAGAAAGACAACCACAGACTCGCAATTTTCTAGACTTCCCAACAAAACCCATCACCACCCTAATCTCAGATACAAAATTACGAACACGTCAGAGGAGTAGAAAAGAAACCCAGCAAAACCTTGGATTTGATTTGTTAAGGAATCCAATTTCTGAGCCCAATCATTTGAATCCAAATCTTTAGGGAACAGAGGGTGTTCTTACATTTCCTGGGAAAATGCTGTGATACCACGGAGGGGGGCTGATTTTGCAATAGGTTGCCCCACATACCTGAGTCCCTGAACACTGTGTTGCAAGGCAATCTAGGGCCGCTCCGTCCCTCTGCAAGGGACTCAAAAAGCTTTGTTATGCCCTGCATTTGTTGCAAACCCTGCTGGCCATTTAAGTACAAGTTCCTTTCTAAAGTTGCATTCCATGACAGGTACGTATCACCCTTATCCATGAGATAGGAATTCGCGACCTAACCCCAGTTGCATGCAAAACTCTTGAGCCATGGGATCAATTCAGGAGGCAGACTTAAGATGATCACTTCGCCCAAAAAACCCTAAGAACCTCCTAGATCACAGGATGAACCCATGTGTAATTGTCTAAAAACGAGTAGGTTGCATTCCTTCCTCATTGGCATTCTACCAGAAAACCCTCTGTGAATTCAGGCAGTATATTTTTCCCAGCCACAGAATTCGTGGTTGAGGTGTTCATTTGGCTAATAAGATGGATGAAAGACTCTCGCCAAATAACGTACATACACAAAAATACACACACTCAGATTTAGACATGCATATGCAAAGGAAGAACAAACACACACACATTGAGGCAAATATCAGAAGAGAATGGGTTTATGTTTCAACGTGGAAGGTAGACTTGCTAATATTAACCCCTAGCTTTAAGGGTATTTCCAAAACCCAGCATATATCACTCAATCTATCATAAAGCTACTTCCACCACAAAATCTAAAGATGACCCTAATTCTAACCTTACCTTTAACCTTCACTAAAACATATCTAAAGGGAAGTGATTCATCATGGACTTAGAAAGGGACACAATGGTAGGAAAATATGCTTGCCAGGGTCTGTGTCCATGGGGTAGTATTGTAGCAGACCACATGTATTCCCATCTCATACAGAACTGCGATGCAAGTAATGAGATGCCTGTTGAAACATGGAAGGAGAGACTAAACCAAAGAATTGGGCAATGAAGAATTGACAATTCCTCAGATTTGGGCAAACCTGAAATCTTTCCTAGAAATGCAATACAAACTCGTGTGACCTTGTCAAGTATCAGGGCATGGCATGGGGTTGATGAAGGGTTTCTGAAATGGCATCAAGGATGGAGAGGTTTCTGAACCCACTTTGTAAAATGTCACATCGGGGATGTCAAGGAGTATGGATTGGTCTGCCATAGGCTTAGACATGCAGGGAAAATGTGGAAGCAGAGCGCTGGGGGGCCGGTAATTGGTGTCTCTGATAATCAGGGAATTACAGGCGCCATGGAATTCTGCCAAAATGCCACCCGGGATCCCCCGTACACAAGGCTTCATGACAGGTTTTCTTAGTCCTGTAGCAGCACATTCTTTTGCTCCCAGGGCCTTTGAACTTTCCTGGCAGGAAGTTGGCCAAATTGCCCTTCTCTCCCTCACAGAAAGACAACCACAGACTCGCAATTTTCTACACTTCCCAACAAAACCCATCACCACCCTAATCTCAGATACAAAATTACGAACACGTCAGAGGAGTAGAAAAGAAACCCATCAAACCTTGGATTTGATTTGTTAAGGAATCCAATTTCTGAGCCCAATCATTTGAATCCAAATCTTTAGGGAACAGAGGGTATTCTTACATTTCCTGAGAAAA
Source organism: Pedetes capensis (assembly GCA_007922755.1). Classification (NCBI taxonomy): domain Eukaryota; kingdom Metazoa; phylum Chordata; class Mammalia; order Rodentia; family Pedetidae; genus Pedetes; species Pedetes capensis. Next base: position 7,906 of record VMDO01042980.1, read on the forward strand.
TGCTGTGATATCGAGGAGGGGGGCTGGTGTTGCAATAGCTTGGCCCACATACCTGATTCCTGAACACTGTGTTGCAAGGCATACTAGGGCCGCTCCGTCCCTCTGCAAGGGACTCAAAAAGCTATGTTATGCCCTGCATTTGTTGCAAACCCTGCTGGCCATTTAAGTACAAGTTCCTTTCTAAGGTTGCATTCCCTGACAGGTACATATCACCCTTATCCATGAGATAGGAATTTGTCACCTAACCCCAGTTGCATGCAAAACTCGTGAGCCATGGGATCAATTCAGGAGGCAGATTAAGATTATCACTGCGCCCAAAAAACCCTAAGAACCTCCTTGATCACAGGAAGAATCCCATTGTGTAATTGTCTAAAAACGAGTAGGTTGCATTCCTTACTCGTAGGCCTTCTACCCGAAAACCCTCTGTGAATTCAGGCACAATATTGGTCCCAGCCACAGAATTCGTGGTCCACGTGTTCATTAGGCTAATAAGATGGATGAAAGACTCTCGCCAAAAAACCTACACACACAAAAATACACACACTCAGATCTAGATATACATATGCAAAGGAAATACAAACACGCACACATTGAGTCAAATATCAGAAGAGAATGGGTTTATGTTTCAACGTGGAAGGTAGACTTCCTAATATTAACCCCTAGCTTTAAGGGTATTTTCAAAATCCAGCATATATCACTCAATCTATCATAAAGCTACTTCCACCACAAAATCTAATGATGACCCTAATTCTAACCTTTCCTTTAACCTTCACTAAATCATATCTAAAGGGAAGTGATTCAGCATGGACTTAGAAAGGGACACAATGGTAAGAAAATATGCTTGCCAGGGTCTCTGTCCATGGGGTAGTATAATAGCAGACCACATGTCTTCCCATCCCATACAGAACTGCGATGCAAGTAATGAGATGCCTGTTGAAACATGGTAGGAGATACTAAACCAAAAATTGGGCAATGAAGAATTGACAATTCCTCTGGTCTTCGGCAAACCGGAAGTCATTCCTAGAAATCCAATACAAAGTCGTATAACCTTGTCAAGTACCCGGGCATTGCATGGGGCTGATGAGGATTTCAGAAATGGCATCAAGGATGGGGTGTTTTTTGAACCCACTTTGTAAAATTTCACATCGGGGATGTCAAGGAGTATGGATACGTCTGCCATAGGCTTAGACATGCAGGGAAAATGTGGAAGCAGAGCACTGGGGGCCGGTAATTGGTGTCTCTGATAATCAGGGAATTACAGGCGCCATGGAATTCTGCCAAAATGCAACCCGGTATCCCCCATATATAAGGCTTCTTAACAGGTTTTCTTAGTCCTGTAGCAGGACATTATTTACCTCCCAGGGCCTTTGAACTTTCCTGGCAGGAAGTTGGCCAATTTGTCCTGCACTCTCTCAAAGAAAGACTACCACAGACTCGCAATTTTCTACACTTCCGAACAAAACCCTTCAACACCCTAATCTCAGATACAAAATTAAGAACACGTCAGGAGAATTAGAAAAGAAACCCATCAAAATCTTGTAATTGATTTGTTAAGGAATCCAATTACTGAGCCCAATCATTTGAATCCAAATCTTTAGGGAACAGAGGGTGTTCTTACATTTCCTGAGAAAATGCTGTGATATCGAGGAGGGGGGCTGGTGTTGCAATAGCTTGACCCACATACCTTACCCCCTGAACACTGTGTTGCAAGGCATACTAGGGCTGCTCAGTCCCTCTGCATGGGACTCAAAAAGCTTTGTTATGCCCTGCGTTTGTTGCAAACCCTGCTGCCCATTTACGTACAAGTTCCTTTCTAATTTCACATTCCCTGACAGGTACATATCACCATTATCCATGAGATAGGAATTCGTCACTTAACCCCAGTTGCATTCAAAACTCTTGAGCCATGGGATCAATTCAGGAGGCAGTCTTAAGATGATCACTGCGCCCAAAAAATTCTAAGAACCTCCTTGATCACAGGAAGAATCCCATTTTTTAATTGTCTAAAAACTTGTAGGTGGCATTCGTTACTCCTAGGCCTTCTACCTGAAAGCCCTCTGTGAATTAAGGCAGTATATTGGTCCCCACCACAGAATTCGTGGTTCAGTTTTTCATTAGGCTAATAAGATGGATGAAAGACTCTCGCCAAAAAACGTACACACACAAAAATACACACACTCAGATCTAGACATACATATGCAAAGGAAATACAAACACACACACATTGAGCCAAATATCAGAAGAGAATGGGTTTATGTTTCAACGTGGAAGGTAGACTTGCTAATA
>VMDO01042981.1:0-10191 GCA_007922755.1 Pedetes capensis
AGTGGTCCATATTACAAAATAATTCTTCATATTATACAATGACTCAACTCAAGAATTCCCTTAGATTACTTCAAATGTTTGTATATATAAACCATCCATATGTAACTTTGAATGAACACCTCTTAGGCCTAAGGCAATATATATAATACAATCTCTACAATTAACAAAAAATAACTAAGGCATTTACCCAGGTTAAGTGTCTTGTCTAAGATTAAAAATAAATCAGTCACAGAACTGTTTACAAAATTCAATTTCTGGAGCCCTATGCATAAAACTCTAATGAATGGCAGTGTCAAAACTAACTAGTAAAAGGTTTAGAAAAAAATCTGGTTAATGAAGTTAACTTGAAGTTAGCCCAACTTTAAGAATACATACACTAGAACATAAAGTCCTCTTGGTTCTCAATATATAGTTAAGTAAGTGTTATTCCTGATATTTTGTTGCCATCTCTGATAAGGGTGATAAACAAACAAGCTGATAAAAGAGCCATGTTAACTTCAAAACTAAACTAAATTACCCAAAAAGAGAAAAAAGTTGAGAATCAGTGCCAATGTCTGCTAAAAACAAGTGTGTGTGTGAGCAGGCACGTGTGTGTAGGTGTGTGTGTGTATGCATGTATGTACGTGGAAAAACGTACACACACACATCCATCATATATAAATCACCTAGAATAGTTTAAACAGAAAAAACTTAATAAGATAATGAAAAGGTAGATGGCCAGGTTATCAGAAACTCAGTAAAATCACACTGGGGTGCTTACCAGGACAAACAGTGATTTCTTCTGCAGAACTCTCTGGAGTAAGGACCACACTTCTCTTACTGGTCAAAGCAACAATGCTGAAAAAGAACCAAACTCCAAGTGAATTCCCAGTAAAATAAATCAGAACACGTGGCTAAAGCAATGATGAGTCATTCCCAAAGCCACAGATAATCTCATACCTGTGGTCCAATTCCACAAAAGCACAACAGGGAAGCAAGAAATTGGTAGTGAAAATTCTAGGCCAGAAATAGCAAAACTAAACATGCTTACAACTTTGGTTCCAGTGACATCGCTGAATGAAAAGAAACCCCCTTTTGGAGTCTTTATAAAGGAAGGTTGAAAGACAAGAACTACCTGTGAATATAACAAAAGGTGAAGACCTACTCCAATAGAAAAATGTCAAAGGTGTTTTATAGGCTCCATCTCAGTCTTCTGAAGGCTAGAGACATGTCAACTTAGAAGAAAAAACCTAGAGATTCTCCTAACAGAACACTAGCTTTTCCCTCACCTTACAGTTAAATTTCCTCTTTACCTCAAAATGTAGCTTTCTAAGCAATAAAAATAAAATTCCAAACTACCCTATAGCAAAAATCTGCCCACACGAGTATCTCTTCTGAGGAAAACTTAATTATGAGTGGCTTCCCTCATTTAACCTACTGGTTTTCCATGCCTATTCGTGAAGTGTGATCTCTTCCTGACCCAGGAACACATGGCTGAAAGATCTAAGCATCTGAACCAGCCCCTCATTGTTCACAGAGCTTTATGATTAGTTTGATCAAGTATGCAAGAAGACATTTAAAAACACAAATCCTCACATCAACCAAGAACCACAGAGGAGAGAATAGCCACCATTCTCTCATGATAAATGACTAAATCCTGACAGGAAACCACAAGTGATTTCTCTCTCTAAATAAAACATCTCATAGCATTTGTTATAAACCCATGCTAGACACAGTTTGCTTTGCATCTAACATTAGGGCTCCATTCAAAGGGTCCATCACAAAACGATTTGCTGACATTTATAAAGTGGGCTAATCAATTTGAAGTCAAACCACATTGCCTGCGATTTCAACTCTCTCGGTGACAAAGCATATGATCATTTATTAAAACCTACATCTGCTTTGTAGAGGCTCACCACAATAAAGCAGAGAAGCCTCTAGTGAGTAGAAGGCCTACTCCAGTTCAAAAATATTTCCAAAAGCATCTTAACAGCAGGAGAATTCAACCAAAGCCATATTCTTCAGCACAGGAAGAAATATCTAGTACTATCCACCAAAATGGGAGAAGGACCTGGCAAGCCACTCCCAAGGCAATCCTGAAACAGTCAGCCATTGAGAACCCTATGAGGGTCGTTATGAGTCGGATACCGACTCGACGGCACCTAATAACAACAACAACATCCACCAAAAGCTTAAGGAAGACTACCACTTGAAATATGACAAATAGCAACTGGTCCCCAACTTCCATATGGGAGATAACAGTCACTCAGTACAAAATTAGGCTCTTGAAAAGTCCCCAAAACTCAACTATCAGACAAAAGGGGGTAAGTGGTTGGAAACCTGACCCAGTTAGTAGTCAACCACTAGCTATTACTAAATAGGAAGACTCAGACGGTAACCCCATCAGCCAATCAACAAGAATGGAGGACGAGTTATAGGAAAGCTAAGATACACATACTAAGAGTGGCACAGGAAAGAAAGTGAGAATGGTACAGGATCTTGGTGGCCTAAATAATACAAAGGCTGCAAAAATGATGTAAGTATCTAGAGTAGGCTTAAAAGATGCATAAGGTTTGGAAATACATATAAAATAAGCATAAACAGAGAAAAGGAGAAAGGGGATCGGAAGACAGAGGACCACAAAGAAATCAGGCTACAGACTGCAAAATGGCATAGGAAGCTAGTGTGGTCAGTAGCAAGAAATGACTTCACAAAAATAATGTATATGGGATTTATGCAAAGATGACTACAGTGGACAAAAAAACACTCCAGATCTCTTCCAGTCCTAGTATTCTAGGCTTCTAAGTGATTCAAATTTGAAAAGCTGAAGAACTCTGTTCTTATAAAAGAGCTAAGAGTTCCCTGGCAAGTTGGTCGTGTATAGTCTCACTCACATAGTTCAGCTTCTTTATGCTGGCAACATACAATCTCACCTTTGTGAGGCAGGGACAGAGTTTCCTTCTTCAGAAGTTTCTTCAACAAATAGCCCATGGGAAGACTGCAAAGAAACATGTAACACTCTAAATATGCAGGCACAGATGAACTGGTTTCTTTCTTTTTTTAAATAAAAAAAAATGTTAATTATTCAACATTAGCACTCAGCAATAAAAATAAAACATTTTACATAAGTCAGTACATTTCAGTAAAAAGAGCATGCTCTGTGAAGTCAGAAAACTGGTATTTAAATCAGATCTAAATCACCTACTAACTTTGTAATCTTGGATAGGTCACATTTCAATCTCTTTCCTTATCTTAAAATAAGTAGTAACAACTGCCTCACAGAATAATTGCGAATTAAATAAGATAATAAATGCAATGAACATTGTAAAATGCAAAACCTATTAATTGATATTAATTGATAAGTCAAATTAATTATGACTTCAGAAAAGTAATTATAAAGCTTTTGTTATAGGAGAAGAAAATACAGAAAAGTTCAATTTTCAACAGAAACATTGAGGAGGGGAAAACACTGCAATCCATGAAAGAAGTCTTTCTGAGCACAATCAAAACATAACATAGGATACCCAAAGGAAAAGTTTCTTTTCACTACAAATCCGCCACTGTAGTTTTGCTATCTCTCTAACAGGGATACCTTTTAAGAAATGCATAAGAAAAGGATTGCATAAGAAAAAAATTATTTCCACGGATTCACAGTAGAATTAGTGCAAATGTCAATTCATTAAACATAGATGCACAAAAAAGCATAGCAAAGCAGCCACCGCTACCTTAGGGGAGCTTCTAAGAAAATACCTTGGCTGTGAAGCTTCTTCCAAGAGATGTAAAGCTACTGGTCAAAGTTCTCGGGGTTTCTTAACAGGGTCTAAATACCCTAAACAAATTAGGCATCTCTACCACTCAGGTAATCACAAAATATACCAAATATACTAATAGTTGATTTAGCTTCATAAGGTAAAACTGCACAATGATTGGAAATGTAGGCATTAAAAAAAAAAAAAGAGTTGAACCAAACTATCAAAAGGACTAAAATACAACAGCAATAAATACTGCATCAGACTCGGTGACAATTTCTTTATTTTTTAAGAAATCTCAAAAAAAAAAAAAAAAAGTAAACACTGACACCTAGTGTCCATTCAATAGAATTTTGTTCACTGAATGACGGTGACTAAACTTTATAACTTCTGAAGCAATCAAGGCACTAATCAGTTATAAGATACTTACATTTCTACCTTAGGCTAAAGCATATCTCAAACTTTTCCAATGTAATCGTTTAAAAATTACTGAACATCTATTAAGTGCCAGGCCTCTGATAATTACTTTGCATGCATTATCTCTTTTAATCTTCACATTATCTCTTTTAACCATAGAAGACAGAAACTATTAAATTATTTTAGAAAGGAGGAAAGTAAAACTTTACAAAGTTAAATAATTTGCCCCAAATCACACAGTTGATCAAAAGTGGAGCTGGGATCTGTCTGACTCCAAAATCCACATTCTAATCATTATGGTCATGGTGTTTACATAACAATCCTCTTCTCAACCATTTCAACAAGGAATGTCTTCATCCCAGTAGATTATATTAATTTATGAATATACATCTCAATGGCAGTAATATAAATTTGAAGAGTAAAGTGAGGTTATTCCAGATTGTGAAAATAAGACAGCAAATCATGCAAACAAAATTTAATCAGACTATCAAGATCCAAATAAAGTGAATAGGAAAATTTATGTCAAGAATGAAACTTTAAGGAAGTTGTAACCTAATTAAGACATTGCACTATGCCTGAAGAAATACGTTACTGAAAAAGGGACAGTATAAACCGAATCTAAAAAATAAAAATCTAAAGACCTAGACTGAGACTAGGAGCACTGGCACATGCCTGTAATCCCAGAAACTTGGAAGGTGGAGGAAGAAGGAGGATAAGTTTGAAGCCAGAGCCAGCCTGCGTAACTTAGGGAAACCTTGCCTCAAAATAAAAAATTTTAAAAGGGGGCTCGAGGTGCAGCTTAGTGGTATAGCACTTGCAAAGCATGTGTGAAGCCTCGGGTTCAGCCACCCAGTATGCACCCCCACAAAAAGTCTAAACTGAAGTAATGTCTTCAACATCATGGTCTGAGAAGTGAAAATAAATAGATCATCAGATGGTCATCACAGACATGGAAGTGATAGCTAATCAGGCCTCTCCACAGACTAGTTAAAATGTCCTTTAAAATTTCCATTTTCTGATCACTATTTTAGCTTGTCAAATATGCTCATACTAGAAAGAGGCACGGTATATGGTGGATCTGAATATTCTGGTCATTGAAAGTGTCCCTATTCCATAATAAACTTAAAAACTACTACTTGGTGTCCGTACAGTAGCTTAAAGTTTGGCTAATAAAAGTCAGTTCTCACAGTATCATATAATCTGGCCATTTCTGGAAAACAAGTTCTAGTATCTGGACTGAAATATTAAGAATCAGACTCTGAACACTGGTGACTACATCACATCTCCCTGCCATAAAGCCATCAAGGTGACCTCCTGGTCTTCACTAACAACTTTCCTTATCTTGATGATGCCAGAAACCAATTACTATCTGATTCTAAGGCTGTAATAACCTTCATTACAGACTAAGTGATTTACCCCAAGGTGAATGTTGTTCTGAGTCCCAATTTCTAAGATTCTCTTGCCATCTGTATCAACTGAAGGTCTTGAACATGGGCAGCTGCAGCAAAGCCATGTTCAGCAGAAAGTGTTTAACAAACAAATTCTTTCTACTGACAATTACTGAAAGCAAAAGATCAAGATGAAAGGTAAAATTACAGTCATAAGATTGTCATTACTTGCCTATAAAATCAGTAAATTTGTTTCCATTTGTCTCAGAGTTTTTTTGGTTTTCCGGGGGTGGGGGGTGTTTTTGTTTTATTTTTGTTTTCTGCAGTATGAGGGTGAGGGCAGTTTGAATCCAGGGCCTCATGCATGCTGGGTAAGTGCTCTACCACCTAACTGCATCTCCAGTTCCAGTCTTAATTTTTTAAATTGAGACAGTCTTCCTATGTTGCACAGGGTGCTTCTGGCCTTGAAGTTGCAATCCTCCTGCCTCAGCCTCCGAAGCAGCTGGGATTACTGGCATGTGCCATAGCACCTGGCTTTGTTTTGTTCTTTAAAGAACTTGTGTTGGGAAGGCTGTGGAGAACAAGAATTCTTCATATGTTGCTAGAGGGAGGGAGTACAAATTTGGACAATCTTTCTGAAAACCAATATGGCAACAAATAGCAAATCTTCATGTTCATAACTCTTTAACCTAACATTTTTCTGGCTTCTTATTCCTAAGGACATGGGTTTTGAATAAAGAAAAGTTTCATGTTGAGAGATGTTGATCACAACCAAAACACCCAGAAAATAAGAAAATGTATTTAAAAGATTATAGTAAATTCGTAAGCCAGAATGTCATTAAAAGTACAATGCATATATAATTTTAACATGAGAAAATGATCACATATTGTTAAGTTAAAAAAATATAGTAATATACTAACATGTGGTATGGGAATGTAGCTCAGTGGTAGACCAATTGCCCAGCATGAGTCAGGCCCTGGGTTTAATCCCCAGCATTGAAAAACACAGAATAATAATATATAAATATGATCTGAACCATATTTAAAAAAAGAAAAAAGATGGAATACAGCATTGGATAAAATTGTGAATGCTTTTTAAACTTTTCGTCATTTTTCAACATTTCTAAGTGATTTCTAAAGTTAATGCGTACACTGGATACATACGAGATTGTCTGCCTGGCCTTTCATTGAGGATTGTATCTCACCACCCTCAGTCCATTACCAGTGGGCATTTATACAGTTTAACCCCAAATGAGCCATCAGTTTTTCCCGGAAATTTGAAATTTGATGTGAGAGGGAATAAGTCTCCTGTAACCTGTAATATTTAACTTTGGGATCAGCATCTTCTATCTATAATGAGAAACAGAGCAAGGGAAGCCAGTCTACAGGGAGAAAAACAAAGCAAATATATTACAGCAATGAGAAACAGAGAAATTATACATGATTTCCTAGGCCCAATACCTTTTCAGGCTTGATTACAGTCCTGTTTTCGAATTTATGAAATACTGATATCTTCAGGTTGAAGTCCTCTTTTTAGAGGCTGGGGCTATAGCTCAATGCTAGAGCACTTGACTAGCATGTGGGAGACCCTAGGTTTGATCCCCAGCACCACAAAGAAAAAAAACAAAAAAAAAAAAACAACATACAAAGTCCTCTTTTTAACTACACTAGCTTGATTTGGTTTGTTGTAGCAAGTAGTGTCAAGTAATAATACTATCTGAGAGTCTGAAGAGTGGCTCAGTGGTAGAGCACTTGCCTAGCATGTGCAAGGCCCTGGTTTCAAGTCCCAGCACTGCCCCTGCATGCATAAATAAATAAATAAATAAATAAGCAAGCAAGCAACCAAGCAAAAATTTCATTTAGCTAGACATGGTGGCTCATCATTGTAATCCCACTACTTGTGAGGCTAAGGGAAAAGGATCATATGTTTGAGCCCAGCCTGGACTACACAGTGAGACCCTATCAAAACAGAAAAGAGGAAGGAAGGAAGGAAGGAAGGAAGGAGTTTTTGGTTTAATCATTAAAACAACTATTGGAAGATAGAAATTGTTATTCTCATTTTACAAATGCAAAAGTTGATATCCAGAGAGGTTCAATGGCTTGCTCAAAGACATACAATTACTAAAACCCCAAAGTGAAAATTCAAACTCTAAATCCACGTTATGTATCTATATTATGCTTTAAAGGGTCTTAGAATTATCATTTCTTAACCTTTACCATAAGACAAACCAAGCAAAGAGGATAACAATAAAACAAAACAAAAAATTCAAAGTCCAATAAAATAGCAACAAAAAGTAGTCATAAAACAGAATGTTCTTTCAAAATTGTAACTGATAATGAGTTTGTAATTGTATGTTTGCTTTTATAATTTCAGAGGGGGGAAAAAACCAAGCTATAAGCTTTCATGTATAACACAATCTAGTCATGTTAGAAAAAACTGAAAAAGCAGCCTAAATGTCCTAAAACGGAAACTGGTTTCAATAAATTGGAGAAAATCACCACAAGCAAAATGTGAGCTATACCATTACGGGACAGGAGATAAACTGGAAAACTAGTTGCACTTCATATCACAAAGGACCATGTCTTCCCTAACATATAAAGGGTACCTACAAACCACTTGAAAAAAATAAAACAAAAAAGAGATGTAATGCATCTCAGACATGTGGAAAAAAGTCCAACTCACAAACAATGAGAGAAATACTAAGACTACACTGAGGACACCCCTGTAATCTCAGCGACTCAGAGGAGGAGGCAGGAGGAAAGCAAGCCTGAGGCCAGAGGCAGCCTGCACAATTTAGAAAGATCCTGTCTCAAAAATAAATAAATAAAAACAGGGATGGGAGTATAGCTTGGTGGAGGAGCACTCTGGATTCAATCACCTAGTACCAAGAAAACACTAACAAACAAACAAGAAGACTACACTGAGATATCATTTTTCATCTCTCATATTGGCAAATATCAAGTCAGGTAACATTGCATTGGTATAGATTTGAGGAAACTGACATTGCATACACTGCTGGTGGGAATATAAATGTACACAATCTCTACGGACAGTAATTTGGTAAAAACTATCAAAACTGTAAGTGTAGGTATCTGTCAATCTACCAAACCATATCTATATGAAATTATCCTACAAGTATCTCCCATATGGAGTAATGACTACAGAACTGGGCACTATGGCGAAAACCTATACGCCCAGCAACTTGGGAGACTGAGGCAGGAGGATTTGAATTCAAGGCCAGAGGCAGTCTGCGCAACTTAGCAACTGTCAAAAAAAAATTTTAAAGGAATAGGGGAGGGGATGGAGGTACAGCTCAGTGATAGAACACTTGCCTAGCATGTGTGAGGCTGTGGGTTCAAACCCCAAGTACTACCGAGCAAAAAAAAAAGAGTCACTGCAGTACTGTTTGTAAAAGGAAAATACTGTATTGGAAACAACGTACATGCTCATCAGGAGGCTACTGGATAAAATTAACTCACCCAATATGGTGTATTCCATATCCCAAAGAAAGAAAAACAAAAAACAATTAAATCATTTGCATAATGTTATGGATTGATCTCTGAGATTTATGTGGAAAATGCAAAGGCAGTTCGCTACCACTTACATAAAAAAAAAAAAAAAAACGTAGAGGGGCCAGGCAAGGTAGTGCAGGCCAGGAATCCTAGCAACTAAGAGACAAAGGCAGGAGGATTGCAAGTTCAAACCCAGAGGCAGCCTGTGTAACTTAGCAAGACCCTGACTCAAAATTTAAAAAAAAAATAAAAGGGGGCTAGGGGTGCAGCCCAGTAGTAGTGAAGTATGTATAAGGCCCTGAGTTCAACCCCTACAAGTACCACAAAAAGGAAAGGAAAAAAAAAAAAACCCAAGGTGGGGAAAATATATGTATATTGCTTATATTACATAAAAATTTGGGACTGGGCATGATGGCACACATCTGTAATCCCAGCAATTCAGAAAGTAAAGGCAGGAAGATTGCAAGTTTGAGGCCAGAGGCAGCCTGCACAACTTAGCAAGATTCTGTCTCAAGATAAAATATTAAAACTAGGGGCTGGGGGTACAGATCAGTGGTAGAGAGCTTCCAAAGAATGTGTGAGGCCCTGGGTTCAACTCCCAGTGTCACAGATAATTAATTAATTTAATTTAATACAAATTTTTGGAAGGATACACCAGAAACTAGTAACATGGATTGAGTCCAGAGAAGGGAAATGGTTTCCTAGACGGTATATATATATATAGGAGACTAATTTTTAAATTTACATCTTCTTGAATCTGAGTCATGTGAACATTATTAGCTACTCAAAAGCCTTTTAGAAATAAAAATTTTAAAGAACAAAAATTAAATTATAGTACATCCACAGGATGGAATATTGGTTTCCAGTACATTTAATAAATAAGAAAAGACTTTGTTGTTGTTGTTAGGTGCCGTCAAGTCGGTATCCGACTCATAGCGACCCTCTGGTACAACAGGGGAAACACTATTGTCAGTGCTTCTTTGCTGTGCATAGGGTTTTCAATGGCAGATTGATTTTTGGGAGGGGGTTGCCAGGTCCTTCTCCCAAGCCTACAGCTTCTGGTGTTCCCAGGCGGTCTCCCATCCAGGTACTAACCAGGCCCGACCCTGCTTAGCTTCCGAGATCTGACGGGATCGGATGCCACA
>VMDO01042982.1:0-10173 GCA_007922755.1 Pedetes capensis
TGCAGTCGGGCATGGTGGCACATGCTTGTACTCCCAGCAGCTCGGGAGGCTGAGGCAGGAGGATCGCAAGTTGGAGACCAGTGGCAGTCAGTGTAACAGCGAGACCCTGTCTCAAAAAGTAAAAAATTGGGCTAGGGGTGCAGCTCAGTGGTCCAGCACTTGGAGAGCATGCAGGCGCAAGGCCCTGGGTTCAAACTCTAGTACCAAAACAAAACAAAACAAAACAAAAAACCTAAAAATGCTCCTAGGAGGAGGATATCACTATTTTCCCTTTGTTATAGATGATAAAACTAAAGAAGAGAGAAATTTAATAACTTGCTTGGCTCGTTACTGCTGGAGGAAGTTTATTTCAACTCCCCTAGCCCACCTGCATGCTTTGTGCCAAACAGGAGCTCAAAATCCAATCTAGTAAGAATTCAGAGAAAACAGATCATCCATTTGTTGCTGGTGGGAATGTGAAATGGCACAGCCCCACTAGAAAGCCAATTATCAAGTATCTTTAAAAAATAACTTGCAGCTATCCTAAAATCAGCAATCATACACTTGAGCATTTGCTCTAGATAAATGCAAAGTTCTAGTCACATAATGTAATATATATATATATATATATATATATATATATATATATGAGTTTTATTTGAAATAGCCCAAACAGGAAACAATCCAGGTATTTCTCAATGTATGAAAGGTAAAACAAATAATACTGAGTGTTAATAAGGAATCAACTATTGATGCTTGAAACAACCTGGATAATATTCCAGAGAATTATGCTGAGTGAAAAAGCTAGTACCCAAAGCTTGCATGTTGTATGGACTTTTGCAAGTGTGAGCTGCCCCCTCAGTCTATTTGGTTTTGTTTTTATTTCTGTTTTTGTTATTGTTGTTGTTGTTGGTTTACCTTTTTATTTTGCAACAGGGTTACACTAAGGTTCCTAGCCTGCCTCCATCCTTGAAATTGCGATCCTCCTGCCTCCACTTCCCAAGTCACTGGTTTACAAGCGTATGTCACACTGCTCAGTTCCATTTATATAAAATTCTTAAAAAGTGTCAAAATTGCAGAAATGGAGCCCAGGTCAATGGTCGCCTGTGGTTAAAGAGTAGGTGGGGAGTGAGAAGGTATCGAGTGTGACTAATGAGGCAATGTAAGGAATCCTTGTGATGTATAAAATGTTCTGCTTCTTAATTGTATCAGTGTCTACATCTTGGTTGTAATTTTGTGCTACAGTTTCACAAAATGTTAGTATGAGTGGGAGAAACTGAGTAAGGGGTATGCAAGTTCTCTGTATTAATTATTTCCTACAACTGCATGTGACGTTATCTCAAAATTAAAAGTGTGATTCAAAACTAAAATTAATTCACAGAGCAGGACATAATTTTTGTTGTTAAATAGTGGGTTGCAAAGAGAAGAGATCAAGGGAAGGCTGCCTCGTCTCGGAGAAGGTGGAGGCTGCTGGGACTGAGAAGGAATGGAAATAAGAGAAACATGAGGAGAGCAGCCAGCATGGCTCCACCAGGACTGGAACCTTGCACAGAGAAAAAGGATCAGGGCCTGAGGATCTCTCCAACCTAAACCCACGTGGCACCACCCCTGAGGAGACTCAAGAAGCCATGGGGGACCCAGACCAGTGCTTTGGGGTGTCTGAGCTGGCCCATGGAGGATGCACACTGCCCCCGTGGAGAGGCTTTGCAAGATGCTTTTCCTGCTACTGATCTGGGATGTGACACCCACACGCCAACCCTCAACTGGCACCTCTGAACTCGACCCAGACAACCTGGCTTCCTAATGAGCGCAGCTGTGTCCTCCATGGTTAGGGCACTACCCCAACCCTAGAGAGAGAGAGAGAGGGTATGGATGTGCAAAAGGAGGGGCACAGAAAAGGAAGCCCCCAAGTGACAGAAGAGAACTCATTTGGAATCCTCTGCCCATGCTTCCAAAGTAGGGAGACTCACTTCCTGGTGTGTCCTAAACATGCCTCTAATTCCTTGTGCTGTTATTTTAATATACTATGAAAATATTATGCATTCCTAATAATTAAGAACAGTATCTATGCTTTCTATTTCAATACCACTGCTTGATTTTTGAGCCAGATCACATCAAATTTAAAATCTAACAAAATTTCTTACTGCCTTAGCAATAGAAAAAAATGCTTAAGAAATCTTGTGACATGTTTCAGTTTTGGCTGAATGGATCTGAGGGTGTGAGCAGATTCTACGTGCTGAGGCCCTGAAAGTTCAGGTGACTTGACACTTCTGACAGCTGTCATGATTTCTAAATGAAATAACTGTAGTAAAAGTAACACATAACATTTCTTGAGCACTTGCTGTGCATCGGCTCATATACTAAGTGTATTACAAGAACTATCTCACTTAATTCTCAGACCTGTATTTGGAGGTAAGTTCAACACAAATCCTATCTGATAAAGAGACAGTTGGAATTTTCATGTTAACACTTGATACCATGTACTAACTAATTATTATGGTCATATGCTTGGTACAATGCCCTTCACTATAGCATATATATATATATATATATATTCTTTTGCTTTTATTACTCATATTTGTCCCAAAAGCATGCACGAATCCTACCCAAGGATCAGATTGATGGCAGTAATATCTTATTCACTTTTGCCTATCCCCTTCACTGATGTCTGTTCTTTTCACACTACTCAATCACTATGTGCTCTGGTTTCTTGATGCAAAACAGGGACAATGAGACTTCCTACCTCTTGCAGTGGTTGTCAGGAATAGAGGAGTGCACAGAGAGTAGATGCTGTCATGCCTGGCACACAGAGAAGCTGTGTGAGTAGCAGCTATTATTATTACAGGTCAAGACTATAAGTTTATAGTGGATGAGTCACAGGCACATCTGTTCCCCTAATTAGGCACTGAACAAAGAAATAATATTAAAAGCTACAAGAGAAAAAATCAACTCTCTTATAAAAGCCAGCTTATCAGAATAACGTCAGACCTCTCAGCACAAACCCTAAAATACAGGAAAACATGGTATGATGTATTTCAAGCCCTAAATTAGGGCTTGAAACATTAGACCTCTCAGAACAAATCCTAAAATACAAGAAAATATAGTACACTTCAAACCCAACCAAGATTATTATACCCAGCAAACTTATTATAAAATGATGGAAAAATAAAGACCTTTCCAAACACACACTAAAGCAATTCATGACCACTGAGCCAGCATTGCAGAAGGAATCCTCACACACAGGAGGAAGAAAGACAGTTTCAATCATGAGAGTACAGGAAAGAATGAATTTTATGAGAGAAACAGGAGAACAAATAAGAACTAGGAAAGAATCAGTCATGTCTAATGCAAAAAAGAAGCAAACCCTAAATATGAATAAAGGAGAAAGACAAGAATGGTTTGTATGTGAACCAATGAAGAAAACACCCAACACAATTACAAGAATCAACAAACCCCTCTCAATAATAACCCTAAATATAAGTGGTTTTAACTTTCCAATGAAAAGACATAGATTAGGAGATTGAATTGAGAAAATGAGATTCAGCAATGTGTTGCCTGTGGGAAACACATCTCACTGGCAAGGACACTCACAGACTGAAAGTGAAAAGGTGGATATTTATACACCAAACAAGTGGAAGCCAAATAAATCTTAAAAGGAATAGCCCTTATTATATTAGACAAAGTAGATCTCAAGTTAAAATTAGAAGAGATAAGAAAGTCATGATATATGAATAAAGGGAACAACTGACCAAAAAGATACAATAATTTTAAATATATATGCACCAAATATCAGTGCACCTAATTTATATAACAAATGCTACTGGACAGATAAGTCCAGAGCCAATAATTGTAGGTGACTTCAATACCCCACTCTCATCAATAGAACATCCAAACAAACAAACAAAAATCAGTAAAGATGCTAGAGTTAAACACACATATATCAAATTGACTTCATAAATAATCTACAGAATATTCTATTCAAAAGCTACAGAGTACACATCCTTCTCAGCCAAACATGGCACTTTCTCTAAAATAGATCACATTTTAGGCCATAAATCAAGTCTTAACAAACAGAAAAATCAAAATAATTTAATGTATTGTATTGGACCATAATGGAATAAAACTAGAAATAAACAAAAAAAGAAATTGTAGAAAGTATACAAATACATTGAGATTAATACTGCACTCTTAAATAATCAATGAGGCCTTGAAGAAATCATGGAGGATATAAAAAAAACCTCCTAAACTCAAATTAAAATGAAAACACAATCTATTAGAACCTTTGGAAGATATCAATGATTGTTCTAAGAGGAAAATGTGCAGCTATGAGTGTCTACATTTAAAAAATTAGGGAGGAAGCCATATGCAGTTGTGCATGCCTTTAATCCCAGTAACTTGGGAAGCTGGAGGATCACAAGTTTGAGGCTAGAGGCAGCCTGCAAACCTTAGTAAGATCCTGTCTCAAAATAGAAAGTAAAAAATGGGCTAAGGGTATGGCTCAACAGTTAAGAGCTTACAAAATGTATGTGTGTGGCCCAGGACCACACACACACACACAAAAAAAAAAATTAGAGAGAACTCAAAAAAATAACTTAGTAATGCACCTCAAGGTGTTAGAAAAATAAGAACAATCAAAACCCTAAACTAGTAGATGGAAAGAAATTTTAAAAAATTAGAGCAGAAACTAATGAATTGGAGACTAAAAGAACAATAAAAAGAATTGATGAAACAGAGAGCTGGGTCTTTGAAAAGATAAACAGGATCAACAAACCCTTAGCCAAACTAACCAAAAGAATGAGAGAGAAGCTACAAGCTAATAAAATTAGAGATGAAAAAAAGGGACATTACAACAGATACCAATGAAATCCCGAGAAACATTAGGCAATGCTTCGAAAATGTATATTTCATAAAACTGGAAAACTTAGATAAGATGGATAAATTCCTAAACCCATGTGACCTACCAAAAATAAGTCAAGAGGTTATTAACAACTTAAACAGACTTCTAACAAGCAATGAGATAAAAGCAATAAGAAAGAGACTTGCAACAAGGAAAAACCCAGGACTGGGTACATTCACTGCTGAATACTACAAGACATTTAAAGAAGAATAACGCCAATGCTCCTCAAACTACTCCATAAAATAGAAATGAAAAAAATACTAATAAACTCCATCTATAATGACAGTATTACCTTGACATCAAAACCAGATAAGGATACAATGGAAAAGGAAAAGCGCAGACCAATTTCTCTTATGAACATAGATGCAAAAATATGCCCTTCTTGCAATGTCAGAGAAAGCAGGTAAAACAAAATTTAAGATTGATAACCCCATTACTAACAACCAATATTTCTGAAACTCACTTAAAGACTTGTCATTAAAGAACCCAGTGAAATTTTGAAATTTTAACTTGAATGAGAAACAGCATGCCATGGATATCATCAGCCAAATGATACAGATTTTAGAATAATCTGACAAGGATTTTAAAACAACAGTCATAAAAATGCTTCAGTGAACACTCATAAAAACACTTGTAATGAATGAAAAAGTGTATATCTGAAGTTTTCTGTTTTTATGAAATCTGTTATGTGTGTACATGAATAGAAAGAAATCTATGAAAAAAATCATAATAAATTTTGTAGCTGGAAGGTAATGATTTTTATTCATCAATTGTATTGGCTTTCATATTTTTGTGTACTTTTTAAAAGATATTCTTGTCATGATAAACAGGTAGAATCTAAAAATCATTTAAAACAGACATTTATTACACACCTTGCAATCATAAAAATTTCATACTTTTATAGGCATCAGCCTTTTCCTGGTAAAACACAAGGCTGATGTCAAACACTTTACCAACTCTTCATGATATGCTCCCCTCCCACTCTGATGAAATGTTGCAGGTCTATGGGACTGTCTTCCACGTGAACCAGGGAAACCCATTCAACCTGAAGGCCCTGGTGGACAAGTGGCCTGACTTTAGTACCGTGGTTATTCGTCCTCAGGAGCAGGTAAGTTGCTAATTGTGGAGTCAACATGCCTGTATGTTCATGTCTACTCCATGCCAATCAGGTGTCTAGAAATATGGTAGCCCCGGGGAAACAGAATTAAATTATAGGGATGCCAGCAAGACCCTCTCATGGATAAGGTTGCAGTGTGGAGGAGAACATAGAGAATTCCACAAATAAGTTACAGCATAGTATAAACAGGAACAGGAACAGAAGAACAACGGAGGAACAGTAGAATCATGGGGAGAACGTTGGCGCAGTGTATACGTGGTACATTTTCATACTTATTCATTGTTTAATTTTGGTTTTAACATAGTCCCCCAACCAGCATTTGCTGGTGTTGGTGATCAAACAAACGCTGTCACTTGCATTTAGTTCATCAGAATTAGAAGGAAATATTGCAAGGTCACGATAACTTGAGATCATGTGGGTGACACAGAGAAGATTCTGATCTTTTGCTAGAGACATTAAAAGAGCACTTCCTAGGCTAGACTTCAATATTGTAATCAGTCAAACCCAAGCTCCATTTCCAAATACCATCCTATAGGAAAAACACATTTCCTGTCATTAAAAAACACTGACTCGAAACATAGCATCTCATTCATATTCCATCACAACTTCCCATTGTAACATTCACTTTCAATTGAGATGTTACACTGCATCATAACCAAATATTTACAACAAAATCAATAAAACAGAAAAAAAAGAACAATGTGTGGTAGATATTATAGGGAATCATAACTGCTTCCAAGTAGAAATTTTACCCAAAGTGAATTTTGAATATAAATAAAACGTTTTGTAAGACAAAGAAGAAAAATTGACAGTTTGATCTACATGCTCATTACTGGGGGAAAGTATGTATTTATTTAATATTTTCTTGAAATTGGAGGGATAACACACTTTCTAGATACACTCTGATTAAAGAAATTTTCTCCACTTATGTGTTACTCCATATTCAATTCACTATATTATGGGTATGTAAATATGCTAGACATATTGGAATATATATTAATGAATATATTTGTTTGCTTGATTAAAATGGAGTTCATTTAACAATGATGAGTCTTTTTTTAAATGAAGGCATGTTTAGTTCATCATTTTCTTTGTTTACTCAATTTGTAGATGCATATTCCAATCCTGTTGTCAATATAAATTTTAATAACAAAATGTTCACAGCCCACAGAAAGACATATTCTTTAAGCTAGAGATTTTGCTTTTCATTTGTTATTATGACCCTCTGCACGAGTTAATGGAGGTATTGGAAATTATTTTAAATTGATTATCTTTCTTCACTTGACCTCTGGGCTGGGATTTAGCTCAGTTGGTAGAGTGCTGCCCTGCAGTCTCTGAGGTCCCGAGTTCAATTCTCAGCACTGCAAAAATGGGAGAAGGACCTGGCAGTCCACTCCCAAGGCACTCCCAAGATACCGACTCCACGGCACCTAACAATAACAAAAAAAATCACTTGACCTCTAATGTAATTACTATGTAAAAGCAAAAAAAAAAAATCACAGTAAAAACTAATATTAATACTTTAGATTCCATAATATAACGGGATACATTTTAAAACCAGCATAGCAATTAAAATTTGCAAACACTTTGGTTGACTATTAATTTCCTAACCCAAACAGGACATGGTGGACGACCTTGATCACTATACCAACACTTATCAAATATATTCTAAGGATCCCAAGAAATGTCTTGAATGTCTTGGCTTACCCGAAGTCATCAACTGGAAACAACATTTGCAGATTCAAAGTAAGAGATGTGAGATGTTCTGGCCGCTGAGATCCCCTATGTATATAATGGCAGGGTCATTCTCATTTTGAACAAGCACCCTACACCCCACACACCTTCCCTTCAAACTCAATCAGCTTGTTGATACCCCTTCCTTGCCTCAGCGGCCACCATTTCCACAGTGAAAATGTGAAGACTATACTGTGCAGGTTTACATTCGAAATTGTAACAAAATCTCTTAGGACCTAAAGAGTCATGATTTATTTTTGGTTATGCCCATTAAGTATTAAAGAAAATGGGCGAGGGAACAAAGCTTCCTCTATACACCATGTATGCTTCCACATGCTCTAATTTAAAAAGGAGTGTTTTAGTAAATAAGCATATGCTCTCTGCAGTTAGACTACCTAGGATTTCAGCTTTGCTGTGCCTGTGTGACCCAGAACAGGTAACAATTCCCATGTGGATCAGTTTCCTTAAATGTAAAAATGAATATAATAGTACCCAAACACACAATCTGTAAAAATTAAGAGACCCCTTAAATGAGAAGTAATTGGAACTATCCTGGACTTATCAGTTAGATTTTAAAGCAATCTCAAAGCAGCAATTTAAAGCAACAATCCATTTTCACTCACAGTGCATTAGTACTTTGGATCAGTCTCAGCTAGGTGATTCTTCTTCTACAATATCACCTAGATTCACCCATTGGCTACTGTAAACAGAAGGGATGTCTCTGAGCTGGTAGGGACTAGATTAGTTGTGATCCTGAGCCTGGCTGTTCATAGTACCTTTGTTGGTGCTAGCTTTTGACTACAGGGATGGAAGAGGGTTGGGAAACATGTAAATGTCATAAGGATTTCAGGAACTGAAAGAGAATGCAAGCACCAGTGCACACTTTGAAATCCCCTCACTGAGTCATTGGCCAGAGAAAAGTACTTGGTTAATCAGAGTCAGTTCAGGGGAGAAAATCAGTCCAGTGTGGTAAGAATCAACTGGAACTGCTATGGCAACATTTGAACTAATAATTTTAGTTATTATGTCTATACTTCATCTGTTTTGGTAGTCATGACTGTACTCTGACATATTCAGGATTTGAGGTATTACCCAAATTTTAAATTAAAAAAGAGGGAATAATGTACCCATTACCATATAAAGATGATTTTGTGATAAAACCTAAGATTTGATGATTCCATGTCCGTGTAGCTTCTGATGGCATTGGGCAGCTTTTCCCAAATGTTAAAGTGAACAATGACATTCCATTTGATCCTCATTTTTCCCTTCTAGGTTCACAGTCCAGTTTGAACAAGGTGATAGACAATCTTGGAGCCATTAATTTGAGCAAGGTCAAGCACACCCAATGCTTTCTCTTCATGATATTAGACACAGCAAAGAAACTAGCTCCTTCACTGGTGAATGCAAAGTACTCCTCGTTCAGCAATGGCAAACCCAAGCCCCTGTGAGTGTGATAGAAGCACCATTAACACCTCTCATTAATGATCTTACACCGTATTAGATCCTGAGGGCTGTCACCAAAATATTACCACAACCTAGGCTGGGGGCTTAAAAACAACAGACCTTGATTGTCTGCCTCTTTTGGAGTCTATAGTCCAAACTCAAGGTGTGGGCAAGGCCATGCTCTCTCTGAAGCCTGCTGGGGAGATATCTTCCTTGCCTCTTCTAGCTCCTGGTGCCTCTCTCTAGGTGTTCTAGACTTTTTTCCTTTATGTGTCTTTACCTCTTTTTTTCTGTTATAAGGGCATTTGACATTGGATATAAAACCTAGAAAACAATCAGTGTGATGTTATGTTGAAATCTTTAACTTAAGAATCTATAAATCTGCACAGACCATTTCCCAGATGAGATCACATGCACAAGTCATAGGTGAATATATCTTTTTGAGGCTCCACAGTTTATGCTAACATATCTCCCACCTTCTCTTTCTACTTTTTTGCAAATGCTGTACCACTGAGCTGCATACCCAGCCCATTTTTTACTTTTTGAGACAGGGCCTCACTAAATTACACAGACTGCCTCTGGTCTCGAACTTGCAATCCTCCTGCCTCTGCCTCCCAAGTCACTGGGATTACCGGTCTGCACCACCATGCCCAGCTTCTCTTTCTACTTTTCCTCTGGCCTCCCTACAATCTATTTTCTTCAAGTAGCCCACGTCCTTCTCCTGCTTACAAGATTCCTGTGCTTCTCATATCACTTATAAATACTTCTGAACTTCTTCTCTGCCCTCTAAAAGCCAATATCCACTGACTTTTTAGAAATCACTTCTCTTGCTTATTTCCCTCCAACAATCCTGGCCTTTGTCTTGTCAAAAAAATCCAAGAAACAGTGTTTAAAGATATTAATATAATGTTATTTATGAGTCTGTACACAGGTAATGACTTATTCTATAAAGTAGAATAAGTGTTATGCTGAGCTAGACTAAGGGATTTGGTTTTATAGACAG
>VMDO01042983.1:0-10197 GCA_007922755.1 Pedetes capensis
GCTGCCTGAGTGCCTCTGGAATTGTCAACAGCTTCTGGTTTCCTCATTCACCTCTCTCCCTGGTTCTGTCAGAACCTGAAGTCCTTTATCTTCCTCCAGTTGTACTCTCTGATCTGTGCTGATCACCCATCTGAGAAGAACTAGGTCACCTAACACACACCCTTTCATCTGGTGCCCTTGGGTCACTCCATTCCCCGAATCTGATAAGCCACTGTGGAAGATTAACCCTGTCCTAGCTCTAGATGCTCTCAGTGTTTGCAGGATCCCAAGAGACGTGAGCTCGTGATCAGGTCCTACAACTGAATCTTTTTTCTTTTCTTTTTTCTTTTTTTTTTTTTTTTGGTATTTTTTTGAGACAGGGTCTCACTGGCTGGTTGGGAGCTCACTGTATAGACCAGGTTGGCCTTGAACTCACATCAATCCTCCTGTTTCAGCTTCCCAAGTGCTGGGATTACAAGTGTACACCACCATGCCTGGCTACAACTGAATGATCACCATCCTGTCTAGGGTGAAAGTGATCCAGTGCCATCGGCTTACCACACAGAGTATGGCGAGCTGTGCTCCTCTAGGAAAATTACACTATCAAGGCTTCGACATTAGGTTTTGCTGTGGAGGCAGCAGACAATTGCATCAAGTACCTCAGTGAGATTTGATGGGAAGTCGTCATACTACTGGGGCCATTAGCTCATCTCCACTCCTGCCCTCATAACTACTTGGTACTTGGCCCATGGTCAAGCAGTGACTTAACTGAGCACCAGACCTGAAAACCTCCTTTAGTCATCATGACCTCTTGGTTGTAGAGTGATTCTTGTGCACTGGGTGCCTCTAGTGGTACTAATCCATTAGCTGTGGTCCCTTTGCTCTCCTCAGATAGAAATCATGAATATGTGAGGAGAAGCTCTTCCAGGGCTGGATTTCCTGGGCCCTCAACTACCCAAGGCCTATTGGCTCAGCTGGCAGATACAGAGGCCTATAGCTGCAAGCCTTGAGAGAGAGGGACCTATTGCCCTAGGGTCTCGGTGCTCAGGTGGAGGCTTGTTGCTCTGGGCATTAATCACCATCAGTGCCAGCACTCAGAAGCTATTGTAATCTTTGGCGTCCAGCAACAGTGAGTAGCAGCAGCAGACAGCAGCAAACAGCAGCAGATGACACCAGCTAGTGTCCACAGGGACTACTATGACAGTGCTTGCCTCCTGCTTTGGTGACCCAGGGACAAGTGAGTTCCTCGGTTCTGTCTCACTGGTTAGCATAAATATGTGAGAAAAGGAGGTTTACAATATGTATGTTCTGTAAATCCATTCAGATACCTCTTGTCCAGAAGTTGTTGTTGTTAGGTGCCGTTGAGTCAGTATTCAACTCATAGCAATCCTACGTACAACAGGTGAAACACTATTGTCAGTGTTTCTCTGCTATTCATAGGGTTTTCAATGGCATATGGATTTTTGGGAGGAGGTTGCCAGGTCCTTCTCCCAGCCCACAGCACCTGGTGTTCCCAGGCAGTCCCCTATCCAAGTACTAACCAGGCCCGACCCTGCTTAGCTTCAGAGATCTGACAGGACCGGATGCCACAGGGCTATGGCTGCAGGCCCTTGTCCAGATATCCTTGTCTTTTATCTTCCTATTTTAGTCTTGCTGGTCCCTGGACATTCCAGGTGGGTCTCACACTGCTCACTGCACTCTGTCCTAATTCATAGTATTTCTCTCTCCTTGCAAAGAATTCTAGTTCTGCATGGTAGTATAAGTCTGCTACAGTCTATCCAGCTACATTCAAGTGAAAACTCTATCCACATAATAAAGTCCTATCTTTTCCTGGATTATGGGGAGAGGCCTCAGATCAGGTCATAGCTGCATATTGCATTAAATAGGTTTTCATTTTGGAAAAAAAAAGTCACTTTTATCTATATGTTTTTCTGCGCACAGAGGCTACTGCAACCATGAGCCAATGAGGCCAAACTACTGCTCAAGCTGTCAGCAGGCTTTGGCATCATCCACATGATGCCATCCACATCCACATCCATATTGGTTTTGTAGGCCTGCAGAATGTAAAAGTTGTGGGGTCATGGAGTCTACCTCCAAGGCTCCAGAGAACAACCTGTAAGGCCAGGCAATGTGACAGGGTTGGATTCTTGCAGAGATCCCCTGAGGGGCTGGTGTGTGAAGCTTTGAGAGTGGAGCCTAAACTGCAATGGAGGCCTTAGGATATTGGCGATGCCAGCAACGTGGAATTCTGCTGAGCACATCTGCTGGCAATGAGTGGATCTAGCCCAAAATAGAGGTGATGTGGTCAGCAAATGGCAAGGACGTAGGGGGAAAGCTGCCCAAGCCTATTTGAGCCTACATGATGCTATTGTGTTTATCACATGCCAGACATAGAGTCACAGGATTTGTTTGTCCTACTGGGTATCAGTCTTGCTTTGATCCAATCTTTCTTTGAAAACCCCCTGCTCCTTTCTTTTGGAATGGCAGTGTTTACATTGTGCCATTTTACATTGGAAGTATGTATCCTGTTTTTTATTTTGCAGGGGCTGACAGCTAAGAGATTGCCTTGAGTCTCAGTGGAGACTTTGAATTTGGACTTCTGAACAATGGTGGCACTGGTAAGACATTGAGGATTCTTAAAGTTGGACTGAATGTATTTTGCATTATAAGATGGCCAATTGACCTTTGAGGACAAGGGCAGAGTATTATGGTTTGAATCTGAAATATTTCCCAAAGGTCATGTATTTGAACACTCCCACCCCATCTTTAG
The DNA here is from genome assembly GCA_007922755.1 of Pedetes capensis. Classification (NCBI taxonomy): domain Eukaryota; kingdom Metazoa; phylum Chordata; class Mammalia; order Rodentia; family Pedetidae; genus Pedetes; species Pedetes capensis. The sequence continues at coordinate 2,750 of VMDO01042983.1, forward strand.
GTTCTGTGACGGGAGGATGTGGAACTTTGGGAAGTGGAACCCAGGTGGCAGAAATAGATCATGGGGTATGGGTCCTTGAAGGTTTTACATGGGCCCTCAGGTCCAACTAGGTGGCTAATAACTTATTCAGAATTTTCATTGACACTCGTGTAAAACCATCTGAACCTGCTTTTAGTTTTGTGCTTTGTTATTGTTGTTGCTTGTGTATTTTAAGGAAAATGTTTTAGTATTATTTCAAAACTTTTAATATGATTGGTACAATTAAGAACGCTGTTCTTAAACAAAATTTGACATATTTTCATAAAATTTTGTTCTGAGAGCTTTAAATACACGAAATAGAAATTATCAACTATAATCTTTAAATGAGGCCCACAGCACACTAGTTCCAGCCTCCTGGAGCAGGATGTCAGGATTAAATTGCTCCTGCAGTCATTCCATTTGTTTTGTTCCTTGGATGCCCAGCGTGCCAGGGAACAGCTCCCTCTGGTGTATGTGCAGAAGAACTGAGTCTTTGTTTCTTCTCGCAGACAGTGTCTGCCCAGGTGGCACCCACCCTAGGGGCACAGGGCCCACACTTCAGCACTCCTACAGATGGATAGTGGCCACCTGGCTCCTTTGACTTGACCAGAGTTGTAAGAATGGAAAGGGGTGTCTCAGGGACGTGGTATGTAATATTTTCACGTCCTGTCCCCCTTTTACAGGGACCACACACCTGCCCTGCTCATTGATCATCTCCCAGCTGAGGCCAGTCACAAGCCCTTTCCACTTTACTCTGGCCAGGCAGGGCGAGAGGCCTAAAGGTGTCCCCACCCCACTGGCTTTTCATCAACCATTCCTAATGCTTTATCTCCCCCCACCCCCAGAAGCACGAAGGGACACCGGAGTTTGGAGGGTGCCACTCCTCAAGCATCGCAGCATGGATATTCACAGGGAGCCCAGCCGCATCCCACCATCACTGCACAGCAATACAAAGAGTACACGCTGCTGCACAGTCACCTCAGGCCAGGGTGAACCAACCGAAGTGCCAAGGACCTGATCTGGAGCTTCCCCTGCCCACAGGACCTCAGTTCCCGGGACCTTGGACACACAAGCTGTGGGTGTCTGACCAGTTCTGCTCTGCTGAGTCTCAGAGAGTGGGTACATTGGAAATAGACTCCTGGTTCCCCCAGCCTCTCCCCTGCATGAGCTAATCTGGGACAGGGGCTGGAAGGACAGGTTTTAGCAAGATCTAAGCTGGCCTGAGACAAATCAGGAGTCCAAAGCCCTGTTGAGGCTTTGTTTCAGGCCCAGAAGGAAGTACTGGCACTCAATATGCACGTTTTATGTGTAATCCCACCCTGTTAGGTACATATTCCATAAATACATATATATATATATGTTTATGTGTGTATGCATTTATGATGAAAAAGGCAGAAGGAATACAACAAATCAGAATAGTGTTTCTCTCCAATTATTGGTTTGGGTGGGTTTTCAGTACCCTTCAATTTTACATGTTTTGATTAAAAAAATCATAATAATAATTCAGGCATAGGTGATTTCCCTTTTACCCTCTTCCAGTTCACTCTATAGTTAAGAACTTTTATTGTTGTTGTTAGGTGCCATCGAGTTGGGTCCCACTCATAGCGACCCTAGGTACAACAGAACAAAGCAGTCCCTGACACTGCCATGCCTGGCACTATGTCAGTGTTATTTCTCTGTTATTCATAGTGTTTTCAATGGCTGGTTGTTTCAGGATTGCTTCAGGAGTGGGCCACGTCCTTCTCCCATTTTTATGGTGCTGGGGATCAAACTCAGGGCCTCAGAGTGCACAGAGTGACATTCTACCAACTGAGCCAAATCCCAGCCCAAGAACTTTCATTATATGGTATATTTGTCACACACAAAAGAAATGAACAAACTTGGATTCATGATTAGTAACTATGCTCCATACTAGCTTTCATGAGTGTCTTGGCTACCTTTTTTCTCTCTCCCAGGACTCACATTCCTCTTCTTCATCATGCCTCCTTACCCTCCTCTGAGCTGTGACAGTTTCTCAGCTGTCCTTGTTGAAAAGATTACAGAACAAAATTTTGAGTATGGGTCTGGAGCTTTGCAGAACATCCCTTAATGTAGGTTCATGTTTTTCTCCCGGTTAAAGGTGGAGGAAGGTCACAGAGCTGAAGCGCCAGCACATCACATTGTATCAAAGATATATTTATCACAAACCTGCTTCACCACAACAACCACAAGCTTGATCTTCCCACTGAGGAAGTGTTTTCCTTATAAAGTCATTTTTTCCACAGTTCCATACCATATTTCTTGGAGGAAGTCCCTAAGTGGAGAACCTCTACAGGTGGGACAGGGACCACACATCTGCCCTGCTTATTGGTTCATCTCCCAGCTGAGGCCAGTCACAAGCCCTTTCCACTTTACTCTGGCCAGGCAGGGGGAAAGGAAAGGTTCTACAGGAGTTTTAATTTTTTGTGTTAACACATTTGTAGTTTCCAAATTTTCTACAGTGGCCACAAGATTGGCGTGGCTCATGAGGAGAACTGGATAATAAAAAGATCTGGGGTTTGAGGCAATGTTGGCTTTTTCTTTCCTTTTTTCTTTTTATTTCTTTTCTTTTTCTTTTATGAAGAAGAGTAGAACTGTGTCTTGTTAATTACTCTCCTTCACATTTTTGTTTGTTTATTTTTGTTTTTTGAGACAGGGTCTCACTATGTAGGTCAGGCTAGCATCAAACTCACGATCCTCCTGCCTCAGCCTCCCAAGTACTGAGGTTACAGGCATGCACCATCACACCTGGCTCTTTTTCACTTTCAATTGTAGTAAAATTCCATAAATAAAATTCACCATTGTAGCCATTGTTAATTGTACTGTTCAGCAGTGTTAAGTGTATTCACCTTGTTTTACAACAGATCTCCAGAACTTTTTCATCTTGCAAAGTGTAACTCTAAGCCCGTTAAATAAGTCTTCATTCCTCCTTTCTCCCCAGACCTTGGGAGATACCATTCTGCTTTCTGTTTTTATGAATTTTACTACTTTACCTCATGTAAGTGGAATCAAAATTTGTCATTTTTTGATCAGCTTATTTTGCTCAGTGTACTGTTACAGCATGTGGTAGGATTTTATGCCTTTTTAAGGCTGAATAAAATTATGCTGTATGTGTATCCCACATTATTTGTCCATTCTTCCTCAATGGATGCTTGGGTTCCCTCTACCTCTGGCTATTGTGAATAATGCTGCTGTGTCCATCTATGTGCTAATGCCTCTTTGAGACCCTACTTCCATTCTTTTAGGTGTAGATCTAGAAGTGCTGAATTACACAGTAAGTCCATGCTCATTGTGGGAGGCAACAGCCTGCTGATTCCCAGAGCTGCTGTACCATTTTCCATTCCTGCCAAAAGTGCACTGTGTTGCTATTGCTACACATCCTCACCCACATTTCTTCATAGTAGTCATCCTAATGGTGATAAAAGTCAGTTTAAAAAATAATACAAAGCCATTTCATTGGCCCTGCCTCCATCACTGTGACCCAGCCACGGTTGTTTTTGGAGAAACCATACATAAATAAGCCTAATTTAGTTTGGTCTGGGACCAATCACTGATGTTTCTGTGATTGTTACTGAGGTTTTTGTGTTTAATAACAAGGCTGTGGCCTGCAGCTGTACCACTGTGGTGTCTGATCCCGTCAGATCAAGGAAGCTAAGCAGGGTCAGATCTGGTTAGTATTTGGATGGGAGACCTCCGGGGAACACCAAGTGTTGTAAGCTTGGGAGAAGGACCTGGCAACCCATTCCCAAAAACAATCTTCCACTGAAAACTCTATAAATAGCAGAGAATCACTGGCCATAGTGTTTCACCTGTTGTACATAAGGTCACTATAAGTTGTACATGGACTCTATAGCATTTAACAACAACAAGGCTGTATTTTAGGCTATGCCCCACAGTGTCTGATCCAACCTGCCTTCCTTTTCATCTCCTATCTCAATTCAAATTTAGACAGAAAACCTATGGAAGACATTTAAATTTCACATTCTGAAAGGGAAATATATTCATACAGTATCTTTCTAATAAATTTAGAAAGGACACTTTCTGAATGAACATCACAGAAAATGATTTATTTTGTTATTACTTTCAATAGAAACAGTGTTTTCCTTTACTTTATTCTAAATCATAAATGGAAAATAATCAATAAGTGATTTTACAATACAAATAATGTGCATTATCCCATAATGAACTACAATGATAAAGACAAGGAAGGAATGGGATAAAGACAGAAGAGATAAGAGCAAAAATGTAAAGAAAGAAAAGATGGACAGAGTGGGATAGATTGAGTATAGAAAGGTAGAAAATGTTTAATTACATGTTGACAAGCATAATACGAGGATGGCAGAGGTGTGTACAGACATGGGTTCAGACATTAACGGTTCATACATCAAACAAACATTGGAAATGAGACTAAATAAATCTTGAAAAAATTTTGAACTCACTCCCCTTTTAATTTTTTTCACTCCTCTTTAAAAAAAAAATGACTCCATTCCCTCGATTATCCCCAAATCTCTTGAAGAGTTTCACAAGTCATTTCCTGCCTCAGCCCACTCATCCCTCTGCCCACTTTCCTGTGGCTTCTGCCAAGCTTCTCCACTGAACCCACTCCACCAATGACCTCCCCACTGTGCTAGAGAACAACGATGCAGATCCATCCCGGTTCCCCTCCCTCCTCTCCAATCACCACCGATCTGCTGCAGAGGAAGCATGGCCCACCCTCTGGTGTGTGTCTCAATCATCAATGATCCACCCACTGCTGTTCTTACACAGCTCGTTTGAGACCTCTTCAGACCTCATAGCTCAGCTGTCAGTAAGTTCTGCCTATGTGCCCAAAGCTGATGGTCCCAACTTGCCTGTTCGGGCCCTGATATCTTCCCGAACATTAGGACCTCGGTGTCCATCTGCCATCTGGTCGTGTTTTCCAGAGTTTTCCACTGAGCCCTACAACTTCTGATGTACAAAAAGGAGCCTGTGCCCTGGATGGGCACTGACCAGTCACTTCTAAGTTGTGGGAATAGGAGCCAGGCAGATGGTCTGCCAGAAGAACTCAGTGACCACGAGGGATGGGGAAACACAAGGCAGGGAGGACCAATGGGACTCTCAGATGGGAACGAAGAAGGGAGAGGAATCCAGGGTTAACTGAAAGTGACTGGTGTCAGGCAGGAAGGATCAGTGGCCAGGACAGAGGTGGAGAGGGATACTTGGAAGCTATGAGAGGACGCTACATGTTCAACAGAACACACTGAAGGGGAAAATTGACCAGAGATGCCAGGGACTGGAAATGGGTATAGGGACAAACCGCTGTTAACAAAAGGAATTGGTAGTTAGTGAGCATTCTTCTTCATACTAGTCCTTGATATTTGTTACAGAAATCTTGACCGTGGCAGCAATAGGTAGATACCTTCAAATCTCCATAATACATGTGGTGAGCCATACAAACATTTGCGCAGTCCAATTCAGTGTAATTGTGGAGCCACCCACCTAGAAGACAAGATCATGGGCAGTTAGTGACAGAAGCGAGACTTAGAGCTCACCGTGAGAAGACCTTTCCCCCAACACCAGCCATATTTTTCAGAACAGGAGCGCATACACTCCAGGCAAGGGTGCCCTCGGACTTGTTTCACAGCATTACCTCTCTGAGAGAAAGTGAAGAAGTTCTGGGTTCTGCATCCACGGCCGGAGTTCACGGTGCAGTTGCCCTTGCCTTTCAGACAATGGCCTCTCTTAAAAGAGCTGCAGACCATGCACATGGTGGCTTCAGCTGGGGAAAACAGACACGAAGGCTGAGCTGAGTGCTGGATGGGCTGAGATCAAGGTGAGCTAAGAATCCAGAGGGCCAGATGCTCAGAGACAAAGCATGACTCTAAGGAGGGCCCCCGAACATAATCTCGGGTGTTAGAATGCTCCATCTGAATGGATCCATGGATTCCTTAAGAAGCTAGGAGTTTTGACAACTGGAATTTTGATTGCATTGAAAATAAGTTAAAAATGATCCCCTTAGATTGCAATAAACAATAAGAGGATCTACACATAGCAAACCAGAGGGCAAAAGTGCCTTTAGAATAGATGAGGCACAAAAAGACATTTCTTAATAGACGACGCATAAACACAGACCAGGCAGCATTGTTGGGAGGCAATCTCATAAGATTTCCAACCATATACCCCCTCCGAAAAAAGGCATCTGATATCCAAAACCTGTTGTTGTTAGGTGCCGTCAAGTCATGTCTGACTGACTGTTTCGGGATTGCCTTAGAAGTGGTGCCAGGAATAAAACCTGGGACCTCAGAGACTGCAGAGCAGCGCTCTGCCAACTGAGCTAAATCCCAGTCCACCTAAGTGAAAATGTTCTATTAGCTATGACAAACTAGATCATCCTTTACTAGCCCATCTTGCTGCTAGATGATGGCCCTTGGCAACTTTACACAGAAAGTCTTGAGCAACCATTGGCTGACACTTGGAGCCAGCCAGCCAGGCAGACTCAAAGCCCTAGGTTGACAAGAACACCCCAAACCTAACCTTTCCTGGGGACTGACTCATCCTGCTCTGAGACCTTGGGAAGAGCCCTGAACCCCTCCCCTGCTGGGAGACAGGGTGGCTCAGCAGAGAGAGAGAACTCCAATACTCCCTGTTCAGCTCGGCCGAATGCTCCCTCCATGCCTCCCAACGCCAAGCCAATTCCCCAGGCTGCTCAGATCATCATTCTAGGCCTGCTCCCCAGCCATGTCCAGCCCCTTGGCTTGTCCCAGGCCAGCCTTCCCAAGCCCGCCCTCACCTTGGAAGAGCACAAGAAGAAAAGCCCCGAGCAGCAGCAGCATGAGCAGGAACCTGTCCATCTCAGCCCAGGGCGACAGGAGATGCACAGGGTGGCTGGGGGCGGCAGCAAGTGACCAGGATGGGCCAGGGCAGCTGCTCTCCTGTGTGCTGAAGGAGGCTGGAGGATCTGCTCTGAGCAACTCCCAGGATGTGGGCAGGAGCTTCCTTCAGACCCTTTCCAAGGGGGGTTCCTCCACTACCCTGGCGCCGAAAATCTTCCCACACACGGAGCCAGCCCTGTGGAGTGTCCAAGGACAGAAAATGTCCCTGGAGCCGCCTCCTGCTCCCTCATAGGCAAAGAAAGACCAGGATGTTCACTTCCCCTTTCTGCCCTCCCTAGAGCTGAGCCCATAGTCAGTACCGTGGCCCTCCCATTCCTGAGTCGGTCTTAGCAATGGTGGGGTTGTCGTAATAGCATTCACTCAGTATTTCCTGTAAACCAAGATCTGCCCCACTGCTGCCTCCAATGTTGCATTTATGATAGGTCTCCAGCCTGTCAGAAACATCAAATACAGGGCACGTGCCATCCGAACAACAAACCTAACAGGGACCCAATAGATGGCTAGGTTATTTTATATTTAAGAGACAATTCCTGCTTCTCT
>VMDO01042984.1:0-10189 GCA_007922755.1 Pedetes capensis
TATGTGTGTGTATGTGTGTGTGTATGTGTGTGTATGTGTGTGTATGTGTGTGTATGTGTGTGTGTATGTGTGTGTATGTGTGTGTGTGTATGTGTGTGTATATGTGTGTGTATGTGTGTGTATATGTGTGTGTGTGTGTGTGTGTACATGCACAGATTAGTACCTTTGTAAGCGCTCAAGGTGGACCTTTTCCAAATATCCATCTTGCTTTCTCTCTCATCACCAATATTCGGTTCCATAAACACCGGCCAGTTTGATCTCTCCAAAGTACTGCACTATCACCTAAAATCAGGGAACCTACCAGATTTTGCCTAGGTCCCCCTTGCTGGCGCTGTGCTCTGCAAACTTTTAGAGGCAGTAAAGTTACAGGGGTTATGGGGCTTGTCACAGCTGTTTCCTGCACAATGGGGATGACTGTCTCTCATTGCCCACAGTCCAGTGTTTTGGAAATCTTTGTTTCCTAGATTTTGTCGGTCTGCTTGTTTTTCTTATTTAAGACAGAAAGGAAAATCTAGTTTCTACAAGTCCACTTTGGACAAGCATGAAAGTGCCAATTTTAAAATTCACTTTAAATGTAGAATATTTTGATTAATTTGGCAATTATGAAGAATTTTATATCCCTTCAGTTTTTTTAGATCAATATGCATTGACAAGCATGAGTAATAAGGGTGATAAATATGATAAAAATTACCTTGTATAACTTTGTGAGAATGTCATGATAAACCCACTATTTTGTACAATTGATGTTGTTGTTGTCAGGTGCCATTAAGTCGGTATCCTACTCATAGCGACCCTCTGTACAACAGAGGAAACACTATTGTCAGTACTTCTCTGCTGTTCATAGGGTTTTCAATGGCAGATTGATTTTTGGGAGGGGGTTGCCAGGTCCTTCTCCCAAGCCTACAGCTTCTGGTGTTCCCAGGCGGTCTCCCATCCAGGCACTAACCAGGCCCAACCCTGCTTAGCTTCCAAGATCTGACGGGATCGGATGCCACAGGGCTACCGCAGCAGGCTGTACAATTGATATACAATAATAAAACATGCACTGATTCTAACAATTGGTGCAGAGGTTGGACATGCGTTTTTGTTGGAATCTCATTATTTCAGTCAACACGATACCCGTGGATGAAAAAGAAACGCCCATCACATCTGTGAATTTCTCTCGGGACTAAATGACGTGTCGATTGGGCCTGACGAGGAGTGCAGAATACAAAGGATACTTTCGCTTAACTTTGTGTCGAGGTGCATAAAGTGTGCGATCCTTCTGGTCCTGGATTGCCGGGTGCAAAGCTCTTCCATAACATTGTGGCTTTGGCGGCAGCAACGGCCTCACCAGCTCTCCCAGCCTCCGATTTCTGCTAGCCTCTCAGGAGGCTCCTGTTCAGTGTCCCTCCCACTGCAGCTGAACTGAGGCAGCTCTGACTCTCCCTCCCGGGTCTGCGGTTTGAGCAGGTGTCACAGGGCACTGCCATGGGGCCGTCTGTGGGAATGCCCACACTCAGTGCTCCCAGTGTCCCTCTGTGTCCCACCACGTGGGGAACAGCTCACAAGACTGAGCGTCTCAGGAAGACCTAGCCTAACCTAATGCCTAGACTCAAAAGCCGCTTTGTGTGGCTTCTACCATGGCCACAAGTCCACCTCTCAGTTTAGGAAGTGAGAGTGGGGGGTGGACTTTCCAAAGAACCTCATGGAAACTAGATTTTGCCACAGTGGATTTTTGCAATACAGTAGTAGGAATTCTTGAGACAGTAATGGCCACAGAAATGCAGTGTCTGAGATGTTGTTGTTGTTGTTAGGTGCCATCCAGTCGTGACCGACTCATAGCGACCCTCATAGGGTTTTCAATGGCTGACTGTTTTGGGATTGCCTTGGGAGCGGGTTGCCACGTCCTTCTCCCATTTTTGCGGTGCTGGGAATCGAACTCAGGACCTCAGAGACTGCAGAGCAGCGCTCTACCAACTGAGCTAAATCCTGAGTTCAGTGTCTGAGCAGAAACATCTAAAACCATCCCAGAGCTCATGCTGGGGCTCCTGGGCTGTCAGCTGACCAGGCTGCTGGTTCCAACTTCCCCTGGTGCCCGGGGAGTGGGGGCTCATTTCCTCAGTCCTGGGCACTGAGCTTTCCCACAGGCCCCAGCCCCTCAGTACTGAGTAGCTGGTGTTGTAGTTAGTCCCTGTGGAGTTCACTCCCCACGCACTATTCCAGCCGGTTACCGTGGGTCAAACCCTCCACTGCCGCCCCTGGCCCCAGCTGGGCTCTTGGTGAGATGCGGGGGACAGGAGGCGGCCTTCTCTTCTCTTAACATCCTTTGACACATGAAGTTTTCTTTTTCTCTGATAAAGTCTTTTCATTAAGATCTGTCATGAGATTATATGAAACATTTCAGTTCCTGAAGCCTTTGTTGTTGTCCTTGGATTTAGCTGAGCTGGTAGAGCGCTGCTCTGCACCTTCTGAGGACCTGGGTTCGATCCCCAGCACCGCAAAAATGGGAGAAGGATGTGGCAGACCACTCCGGAAACAATCCCTAAGCAGTCAGCCATTGAAAACCCTATGGCACCTAACAACAACCCCCAGCCTCTGGAGCTGAAGAACGCTACCACCTCCTCCTCCCCGTCCCTATGAATGCTTGGAGCTCACTAACAATTCAAAATGTTTACCTGAAGGGTTACAATGCTTGTTTAAAGTTCCTGTATAATTAAGTCTGCTCAAGTTTCAATTTCCTGACTGGGGGGGGGGGGGTTGTTTCCTCTGAAGAGGAAGGACGGTTGAAACTTAGTTTCCTTGTGCCTTCCTGCCACCCCTCAAACTGTATAAAAGCCCCAAGCCCCTCTCTTTCTGGGTGGCCTTCCCTCCCTTGCTAGGGAGACTGTGGAGGGTTGACCCAGCGCCAGAAATAAAGCCTCATGTTTATCGCATCGATCCGCGGCTCGGTGTCTCTCTGGGGCCTCTCTTCTCGAAGATCCTAATTTGGGGTTCTATAGAGCTTTGTGTACGCACTCTGTGGCCCTGAACTTTCCTCTAAATAATAGGTCTATTGGACCTGAAAAGGAGTGCAGTATAGTCAAAGGATACTTTCACTTAACTGTTTGTTGAGGTCCCCAATCAGCCACTGAAAGCCCTGTGAGGGTCACTATGAGTCAGAGCTGACTCCATGGCGCCTAACAACAATCCTGAAACATAATTGGCAGAGACTCGGAAGGAACGCCTCCCAGCTCAACCCTGGGCAGCAGTGGGGGGCCAAATCTCCCACGGTGGGAGCCATCTCAGTCCCACCCGTGGGGAAATGCTGGCCGAGCTCCACACATTTCTTTATTTCATTACCATACATCTGCTAGATTAGTGAGACCTGTGTAATTTAGAAGTATTTGGCAAAGACATGCTTGGCAGATTGTCAGCTCCCCAAGAGGAGGGATCTGGCTTTAAACACTTCTCTTATTGAAAGGCACAGACCTGTCGCGTGTCAGCGGGTCAACGCATAGGGTTGAATGACTGGATAAATACACATGTAGGGATGGATCGGTCTGTCTTTCTACCCACGTGCCTGGTAGGATGGCCCTTGTACTTTGCCACAAGTCCTCCATCACTTCAAATTACATTGCAAATATAATTAGCCAGAGTTTCTCTGATGCAAAAAGAATAACTTTCTGTGACAATGTCCTGAAGTTTGGTGGTGGACACATGATCTACACAAGAAACTGCAGATGAAAATTTTTCTTAAAAGTAAAATGACTTTTTGTATATCCAGCAGTATATTAATACCTTTTATATTTAAAGCAACTTTATAAATTAAATAAGATATATATATATATATATATATATATATATATGTATTTGTTGTTGTTAGGTGCCGTCGAGTCGGTATCCGACTCATAGCGACCCTCTGTACAGCAGGGGAAACACTGTTAGTGCTTCTTTGCTAGTCGTAGGGTTTTCAATGGCAGATTGATTTTTGGGAGGGAGTTGCCAGGTCCTTCTCCCAAGCCTACAGCTTCTGGTGTTCCCAGGTGGTCTCCCATCCAGGTACTAACCAGGCCTGACCCTGCTTAGCTTCTGAGATCTCACGGGATCAGATGCCACAGGGCTACAGCTGCAGGCTATATATGTGTGTATATATATATATCTCAATAGAAGCAATGTCTTAAGAATATGAAAGTAATTTCTCTCTAGAAGAAATAGGCCAATAAATGTTTGCAAACATTGTTTGTATTTACAACAGAGTAGATGAATAATCAATTTGAAAGTGATAAAAATAAATCATAATATACATCATTAATGAAAATGAGATGAAAATGCAATATTATGAACTCCCAGGAAGATGTCAAGGTGTTTTAAACTTACTGGAAACAATTTGATAATATTTATTGAAATTTTTGATCAAGCAACTCTATATAAAGACAGGCTAAGGAAATAAGGATATTTTCAAAATTTTGGTTTTATTTAATCTATCAGAAAATTGGGATAGTTTTAGTGTCTATTCAAAAGATTTCTTAAAAAATAGCACACTAATCCATGAAATACTACACAATTAGTAAAAGTTTGTTGTAAACAATTATTTTATAACATGCAAATTTGCCATATAAAAGCCACATTTCAAAATACCGTGTGATCTCTAAAAAAATGCAACAGTAGCAACTAGAAAAGGGACCTGCCATATTGTAACAAATTGCTGAGAGAAAATGGTGGTGGTGGCGTTGTGGGTGGTTTTTACTGCTTTCTTATCTTTCTATTGCTTTTCTGCATGCTCTCATTTAAATAGTGTAAATAAATTAATGTTTATATTGAAAAACAATAACAAGTAGAAACAGTCAAGTAAAAACAAATACACAGGGTCAAACTGCAGGGAGCCTGGATGCAATGCTGTCGCTGACCGTGGTCCTCCCAACCGTGAAGGAGCAGGAAAGCCATCTAGGTAAGGACTTGGGGGCTATGGCCTGGAAACCTGCCAGCTTTCCACGCTCTCTTCCGTCTCACTTGGGTAGCTTTCTGCATTCAAAGGCAGATAACTAAGCGGTTTCTAAGCAGATAACTGAGCAGATAACTAACCAGTTATGGGTTAGTTTGCCTCCTACAACCAGAATGGAAATGTTTCCTAATTAATAGACTCATCCTTTCAACAGCTCAGTAACGTTCACTGAGTTTCTGCTGTTGGGTGGCCCCGAGTGGCATAGATGATAAATACGACTGGATGCTTCCCTTTCCAACACTTGGGGTTTGTTTGTAATGGCTGATCATTTTCATGCATCTTGATTACTTATTATAAACCATATTGTAAAATAGGATTGTGTTAGGAGGTTAATCCCCAAATTGTCTCATCTATTAATTAGTGGCATTGATGCGTTCAATGTATCATTTTGTAAAATGGATGATATCGCTTTAAGAAATGTCTTCCAAAAGACTTGATAAATGGGAAACCATGATATGTGTAATTAAACCACTACAGGTCTTCCGACTTAATGAAGAGAAAATGAATTTGCAAGACTCTTACATTAACCTTAATGCTTCCTTCTTACTTACTGTTTTGAATGATCTTCGTATTTTCTGTTTTTTTTTTTTTAATAGCTGGTGGAGCCAGAATAAATTTTCGAATATTGTAGAATAAAAAAGTAATCAACATGGAAAAAATTAACAGAAGCAGTTGCTTTTAAATAGAAGTGGTTACACTCTTTGCAAACAGATGTCAGGAGGTAGAATACCTTGTCTGGGTGGCGCAGGATGGAGGAAGTGTAGGAGACATCGATGGAAACACAGGAGTTACGTGGTAGCCAGGTCCTTCTGAGATGTGAAATATAAAGGTCCTCCGATATTCCATGTCATCTTCCTGCATCTCCGCAGACCCCTGTGTGGTTACATAGTGAGTTGGAATAGTCTGTTCTCTACCAAGGATTCTGCTGCGAATAGGTAAGATCAAAGAGTTTCCTTCCTGTCCCAAGAGCTACAGCGAGAGAGAGGCTTCTACAATTCCTGCTCAGCCAAAGCAGTGGCGCAGTGGCGATGGCCGAGGGCGCCTTTCCTTTCTTTGATACGTGAGAGATTTAAGTCTCCCTCTCTCTAATCATAGCATCGAGTGCTGTAATAGACTTTCCTGAAAGGAGATAAAAAAATCTTCCCTTATCTTTTTTTATGACAAAAATTCAGTGCCATATAGAACTAGAGATGCTTTTCAGCCTTCCTGGAGAAGCTCGTCCGCTATGGAGCTGAGTGATTTGACATGACAGTAACATATTCTGCGAGTAGAGAGGATAATTGTGCCCTGCTGTACTCTGGGCCCTGGAGACCGGCAGAACCGTCTACTGGGTTTGATCTAAATTCTGTCCAGCAAATTACGCTAACGAATGCCGGATGCTAATGTAACATGCAGAAAATCCATTGTTTCGACTTTATGGGATGGCGGTGACTGAACTCGTTTGGGACCAACCTCTCTCACGTTGTCTTTGTCTTCTGTGTATAGAGGAAAAGCTGCCCCGGTGTCCTGAGCCAGGAGAAAGGGAGCCCAGATTTGGGAAGCACACAGAGGGGGTGGAGTAGAAATGAGCTAAGCGGTGGACTTTGTGCTTCTACTCTTTGTGCCTCTGAGACCCCTGGCACTATGTCATTGGATTGTTTTTAATTATCAGTTCCTCTCAGGCTGAGAACTGTAGGGGCAGGCTTTCCATTTACCAGGACTAAGTTTGAGTTGTAAGTATAAGATGTTTGATATAGAGAATGTGACCAGGGTTAGAGACTGGCTGGACAGAAGGTTTTGGCTAAGTCAAGGTATAGACAGTTAGGGGTCCTGTGCCATTGTGAGTAAGTCTGTAAGTGCTGGAAGTCAGAGCCAGGAAAAGCAATGAAGCCAAAGCAAGGCAGGCAAACAAGCCCACTAAACATCATCAATGTAATGGAGCCAGAGTCTTGAAGCACAGTTATTTGAAACTCATGGCTAAACAGGGAAGAAATAAGGCCCCGTAAATAGTGTAGCGTGGAAAGTCATAAGCTGCTGTCAGGGATCGAGACGTTTGACAGGACCTGGGACAGCTCAAATTGTTGACCTGCAGTCAACAATTCCGTTGCCAACGGTGTCAGCTGTGTGGCGAGGTTGGTGAACAGAAGGTCATCTTCACAGCGTCTCATTTCCTCACATCCTAAAGTGTCGGGAGCCATAGGCCCAACATGAGTTAAAAGGCAATGCCTGCATAAATGGCTACGTGACAGACGTGACCATAGCAGGAAGCTCTGCTACCTGTGGAATGAGGAAACAGCACATCAGAGGCTCTGTTGAACTTTGTTCCTTGATTGTCCTTGAGTTACTATATTAACATGAGTATAGATCTGAACTTTGTTCCTTGATTGTCTCTTTAGAATTAATCTGTTGCTGGGGGCTAACTAAGCTGATTGTAAACCTTACGACTGTTACAAAGTCCATTGCACTGCAGTTACCTTTGTGAGCTATTTTTAGTATTTCCTTGAGTTACTATATAAGCATGACTATAGAGAATAAAGTGGGGCTCAAGACCATCAGTCTTGGCCTCTTCGTCTCCTTCATCCTCTGCTCTCCCCTTCTCCCAGCTGGACCACGGTACTAAAGCCGTTTTCTCAAGGGGAGATATAGAATTCAAGCTTTGGCAGGAATTCAGTGTAACATTGTGTCTGCCCTGGTTACATAAACATGATTATCTTAATCACTTTGAGTCTCAGGAGGGGGGAGGGGTAATCTTTCATAGTAACAGTGCTCCATGCCATATTTATTTAGCATATAGAGGATTTTGTTGTTGTTGTTGTTGTTGTTAGGTGCTGTCGAGTCAAGTCCAACTCATAGCGACCCTCATAGGGTTTTCAATGGCTGACTGTTTCAGATTGCCTTGGGAGTGGGTTGCCAGGTCCTTCTCCCATTTTTGCGGTGCTGGGAATTGAACTCGGGACCTCAGAGACTGCAGTACAGCGCTCTACCAACTGAGCTAAATCCCAGCCCTCATAGAGGATCTTAGACCCTTGGATATGAGGTAATATAGAAGTATCATTTGAACTGTAAGCCTCAAGCTTTTTAATATGTGAAATAAATATATACAGACATCAAATTTAAATGTGTGCATTTAAACTAGAAGTCTTTTATGAGAGCCAGGGGAGAAATCTCAGAGACATAATTGGGTAATAACGCCGGGGCAGGCTGGGCGTGGAGAGATAAGAGAAACTTCGAGGCCCAGAGGCAATTCGTTCAATTCATTTTCCTGAAGACATAGTTTTTTGTCTGTTTGTTTGTTTGTAACACTTCTAATGAATAACTTCCCATTTGTTATAACTGTCAATTTCCAGAGGCATAAATATTGTTTTATACAGAACCCCGACCATCACATGTTTTTCTCTGTTAGAATTATTCTAAAGAACTATTTATAGGGGAAAAAAAACATACATTAAACCAAGTAAAATGTGTCTTTTCTTGTACTCTAAATTTATTTCATACTAGGTTTTGTTTGGGAGAAGGACCTGGCAACCCACTCCCAAAAATCAATCCGCCATTGAAAGCCCTATGAACAGCAAGAAGCACTGACAATAGTGTTACCCCTGTTGTACATAGGGTCACTATGAGTCGGACACCGACTCAATGGCACCTAACAAGGTTTTGTTTGAACTGACTGGAGGTTGGAAATACGTTTGTCCCTATAACATGATCTGACCATTATTATTTTGATGCCTCTCCTTTCCGGGCTGACATGTAACCTGCAGTGGGGCCACAGGGACCAATGGTGACTACCAGCTCCTTTACGCTCGGCTGTTTGGAGCAGAGACGTGGAGGCACATTGTAGATTTTTCCATCGTTTGAGTCCCTGAGCTGTACATGTTGACTGTCATTTCCACCCCGAATCATCTTAAAAACAATAGAACTCGATGGGCCCCAGATGTGTTCCATGGGACCCCTGAGTTTCCAAACACTCCAAGTGGTTCATCTCCAAGGACACAGAGTATTTACCGCCGAGGCCTCCAGTTTTGCCTGGAGGAACCCGTGAGGAAGATTAAAGGGAGCGGTGATTTTCTGAGCGAGAGGCGAGGATAATACAATTGTGCTTACTGATCTCTTCACATAGCAATTCAATCTTGCTTTGCTTTCTTGTAAACTCCCGGATACATCATTTCTGCCTCCGATATCAAAAGATCCATTTCCTCACGCTTGCCTTTCAGCCTCCCCTGGAGATGAGGCACGCACGTGGTCACGTCCGTGGGAAGCCCAAGACACCAGAACACAGCCCATAACTGAGAAGCAGGAACCGTGAACCCGCGGAGGACCTGGGGACGGGCAGCTGCATCCTGTTGAGGTTGGGGTCCTCTAATCCTCAGTAATGCATGGGGGGTGCCCTGGAGTATAGACAGCCCGTGAAAGGGACTCCTTCAGGTGGGCAATGCAGGGTACGGTCCATTTCCTCCAGAGAAACCCAGCCTTTAATTCACACATGGTAGTGGAGTAGGGTGGTGAGTGAAGGGAGACGCTTACGGGGAGCTATAAACTGGGATACTTTCAAAGACAGACTTGGCAGAGACAGTCGTTTTAAATTTTTAGGTTCTCATAATGATCATTAAACAGACACACACACACACACACACACACACACACGTGCACACCATTAACAATACACCTGAATGGACGATAGAGTTTATTCACTGAAGACTGAGTGGAATTTCTTTTCAGGTGACAGAAGTAGCATATGTGAGCATCTCAGGTGAGTAAGGAGTATGGCAGTAGATTCTGGGAATTAAAAAGAAAAAAGGACGGTCATTACGTGAGGGCCACCAGACACGAGGTCTTGAAATGGTAGCATTGTACAAATAAGCAATGGGGTGGAAAGGGGAGAGGAAGAGGGAACAGAGAGACAGAGAGAAAGAGGGAGAGAGATAGAGGTAGGGATGGAAAGAGAGAGAGAAAAGCAGGGAAGGAGAGAGAGGGAGGGAGAGAGAGAGGGAGGGAGAGAGAGAGGGAGGGAGAGAGAGGGAGGGAGAGAGAGAGGGAGGGAGAGAGAGAGGGAGAGAGAGAGAGGGAGGGAGAGAGAAAGAGGGAGGGAGAGAAAGAGGGAGAGAGACAGAGGAAGAGATGAAAAGAGAGAGAAAAGGAGGGAGGAGAGAGAGAGGGAGAGGGAACAGAGAGACAGGGAGAGGGACAGAGATGGAGGGAGAGATAGAGAGAGAAAAAAGAGAGGAGGGAGAGAGAGGGAGGGAGGGAGAG
>VMDO01042985.1:0-10189 GCA_007922755.1 Pedetes capensis
TTGTAGTGGTGCTTGGGATTGCACCTATGGCCTTGTGAATGATAGGTGAACACTATACCACTAGGATATAACCATATCCTCACTTCAAAAAGTTTTGCATTATTTTTCATGCCTACCAGGGATGTTTTAATAGTTTTTGTAGCTCTTTATGCTGAATGATTTTTGTATTGCTGTGTCCAGTCTTCTATTAATCCCATAGGATAAATTGTTCACTTATGAGGGTATATTTTCTAATTCTAGCATTTTTATTTTGAACAGCTTGTTTTTACATATTTCTTCTCTTTGATGAAATTATATTGTTCATCTGCTTCATCAAGTATCTTATATATTTACCATAGATGTCATAAAGTTCTTTCCTTATAATGTAAACATATCACTATTCTGGATTTATTTCTCTTGATTATGTTTTCTATTGATTATGGGTCATAATTTCTTGCTTCTTACATTTTGTAATAATTTATTGTTTGATATATATTGTCAGTGAAAACACAATTTAAAGTAAATGACAGAGAACAGGGAAGATAGTGGATTAGAGGTATGGGGCACATTCCTGCATCTTTAAGATATTGAGAAAAAAAAACCTTGAGTGGCTGAAGGGAGAGGTGCACTGGCATGATGTGGCAATTTTCTCATTGCTGTGATGAAATACTTGACAAAGGCTTAAAGGAGGAAAGATTTATTTTGGTTCACAATTTCAGAGAGGTCAGTCCATAGATTTTTGGCCCCATGTGCTTAAGCAGAACATCATGGTGGTGGGAGCATATGGTGGAGTAGGTTTTTCATCTCATGGCAGAAAGGAAGCAGAGATAGAGGAAGGCACCAGGGACCAAGTATAGTCTTCAAAGTTATATCTGTTAAGACCAACTTCCTTCAGCTAGTCCCTACCTCCTGAAGTTGACAACCTCCCCAAATAATCATACCAACTGGGTACCAAGCTTTGAACCTCTACGGGGTACATTTCATATTTAAGCCATAACGCGTGGAAAAGTATGAGAGTACAACAGTGAACAGTAGACATAGACCAGGTGAAATTCAGAGATATTGGAGTTTAACTTTTAAAATAAACAAACTACCCTGACATCTGGCACATAGCAATTATTGGGAAGGGGGGAAAACTGACTCAGTAGGCCTTTAAACAAAAGACAGAAAGAAAGCATTGGTGAACTTCACAGGTGAAAAATCTGGCACTCAGCAAAATACAGTTTAACACAGGAGATCTGCAATGTGAGCAGCAAGAGGGCACCAGAGAAGAGCACCCCTGCACTTAGCTTGCTCTTTGTTGCTGTGATGGGGAACTATTTCAAAGAGTCTTGCTTTCAAACTGTATTACTGGGGAGGGAATATGTGCCTTTGAATTTTTATAGCTTCTATTTCCAGTGGGGGCTGGGATTTAGCTCAGTTGGTAGAGTGCCGTTCTGCAGTCTCTGAGGTCCCGAGTTCAATTCCCAGCACTACAAAAATGGGAGAAGGACGTGGCAACCCACTCCCAAGGCAATCCTGAAACAATCAACCATTGAAAACCCTATAAGGGTCGCTATGAGTCGGAGATAACTCGACGACACCTAACAACAACAACAAGTTCCAATGGCCTCTCTTCATCACTGCCTAAGAAAGAAACCATTTTGAGAGTCAGTGTGGGCCAAGGAAACTGGTAGTGATGTGGATGAAGATTCAGGAACAAAGGTCTACGTGGTGGGAAGTGAGGGCTACACTGTAGAGGGAAGTAGAGGGTGCTTCCATTTTGGATCAGTGGCACAACATCTGGGAAGAGGAATGAGATAAGATGTGTGTAGATAGGAGCAGGGCTGGGATTTAGCTCAATGGGTAGAGTGCGGCGCTGCTGTCTCTGAGGCCCCGAGCTCAATTCCCAGCACCGCAAAAATGGGAGAAGGGCCTGGCAATCCACTCCCAAGGCAATCCGGAAGCACTCAGCCATTGAAAACCCTATAAGGGTTGCTATGAGTCAGATACTGACTCGACGGCACCTAACAACAGCAACAAGATAGGAGCAGGGACTGCAATAGAGACTGGAATGAACTGGACTAGCAGAGATCACTTGTGCTCATACCTCCTCCACCCAGGGCAGATGACTTTTGTTTTATCACCTTTTCTATTCTCAGAGCACCAGAGATATTTGTTGGAAGTGCAGCTGTTGCTTGAGTATTTCCCATACCAATGCATGCACTGGTGAAATGCCTGTGCTGTGAGGAGGCATATAACCAGTTCGTCCACAGACTCAGTCAGTGTGTAAGGCTTGAGGGAAGCTTCTGCATTGGCTGCTTTGCTGGTTCTATGTATGGGGCTCTCTGGCATGAGTTCAACACAGGAATGCTCAGTATCTTACCAGAGGGCAAGGGAAGGTGGGGCTCAGACTCCATGTAGCCCTTTATGGTTTGACCTGATTGATATTGAGAGAGAAAATGACTCAGTGCTGCCCCTGATCTAGTGAACTTCACAACAGAGATTCTGAAAATAAATGGAAAACATGGGGCTGAAAACTCAATAAATGAAATAAAAATGCAAAGGAAAGAATTACCAATATATTATATCAAGCAGAAGAAAGACTATCAGGGACTAATGACATGGTGAGTAGTTACTAAATTCATAAATAAAGAAAATTCATAAATTCATAAATAAAGAAAAAAAGTAGTCATGACCAAAACCTTCAAGATTATTGGCACATGATTAAGAGACTAATCTTAACAGTCTTTGGTGCAGAGGAAGGAGCAGACATGTAGACTAAAGACATGGAAAACCTATTCAAAATAGCAGAGCATCCTCAAATCTAGAGAAACATATGGACATCAGGCACAGGAGGCATTTACATCCCAAATAGACAAGATCAGAAAAGAATCTCTCCATGTATTATTATAGTTAAGATGACAAGAATAAAGAACAAATAAAGGCTACTGAAAGTTGAAAGGGAAAATTATCAAAATAACAGTAAATGTCTCATCAGAAACCCTAAAAAACAGGAAAGGATGGAATGATGTACTTTAATCCATGAAAGTAAATAACTGCCCACCAAGATTACTTTAACCAGTACAGTTATCCTTTAAAATTGATGAACAAGGCCCTTCTAAGTTAAGCATAGAATAAAGCAACTTATGACTATTAAGCCAGCATTGCAGAAGATGTTTAAAGGAATCTTACACAGAGAAGAGAAAGAAAAATGTTCACTACCACAAGAAGTCAGGAAAGAGTATGTATCATTAGAAGAAGAGATAAACAAATGAAAATTAGGGAAGAATCAAGCATTATCAACATAGTAATCCAGCAAATCTATAAGATGAACAATGGGGAAGGAAAAGAACAAAAAGTACTCAAATCAATCATGGTAGAAAACAAACAACAAAATTATAGGAATTAGCAAATACATATCAGTAATAAGCCTAAATGTAAGTAGTCTTACCTCTTTATTTAAAAGATAGAGACTGACTTATTGAATTAAAAAACAAGATGTAATAGTTAATGGCCTGCATGAAACACACCTCACTGGCAAAGACCCACACAGCCTCAAAGTGACAGTACAGAAAATGATATTCCACTCAGATGAAATCTGTAAGCAAGCTGGAGTAGCTATACTCATATCTGAAAAAGTAGCCTTCAAACCAAAATTAGAAGAGATTAAGAAGATTACTACATATTAATAAAGAGAATGTCCATCAAGGCAATATCATGATTGTACATATACATGCCCCAAATCTTTGTGCACCAAATTTCATAGAATAAACACTATTGAACATAAAGGGAAAGATAGGTCCAAATACAATAATAGTGAATGACTTCAATTCCACACTCTCATCAATAGATAGATCACCCAAACAAAACATCAACAAAGAAACTTCAGAGTTAAACTGCATCACAGATCAAAGGATTTAGGAGACATCTACAGAATACTCCAAACAACAGCTGTGGAATACACATTCTTCTCACCATCCCATAGAACATTTCTCCAAAATAGATTAATTTTGATTCATATATCAAGTATTTAAAAGTTTAAAAATAATTTATTGTATGTTAATAGATGCTAATGGAATAAAGTTAAAAATCATTAGCAGGAGAAACTATATGAATTATACAAATATGTGGAGATTGAAAAATATACTTTTGAATGATCAATGAGCCATGGAGGAAATTGGAGAGAATTTAAAAAATTTCTGGAATCAAATGAAAATGAAAGCACAGCCTACCAGAACATGAGGGATTCAGTGAAGGCAGGATTAAAAGGGAAGACTATAGCTCTGATTTCATGAATTAAAAACACAGCAATCTCTAATAAATAACCCAATGAGGTGCTGCAAGCTCTTGGAAAAACAAGAACAAGTCAAATCTAAATTAGTAGAAGGAAAGAGCTGAAATTACTAAAATGGAAACTAAAAGAATAATACAAAGATCAATGAAACAAGGATTGGTTCTTTGAAAAGCTAAACATGATTGACAAACCACTACCCAAACTAATCAAAAGAAAAATAGAGCAGAATCAAATTAATAAAATTAGAGTTGAAGAATGAGAGAATACAACAGATACCACTGAAATTCAGAGGATAATTAGAGAATATTTTGAAAACATACATTTCAATAAATTATGAAATCTGAAAGAATTGGATACATTTTCAGACCATATGACCCATAAAAATTGAACCAAGGGGATACAAAAAACTAAATACATCTTTAATAAGTAATGAGATTGAAGAAGTAACAAAAGAGTCTCCTAACAAAAGCCCAGGAGTAGATAATATTCACTGTTTAGTTATACTAGATTTTTAGAGATGAACACCAATGAAACTCAAACCATTCCATGAGATAGAAAGGAACAGAATGATTCCAAATTCAATCATATGCCAGTATTACCCTGATACCAAAACCAGATAAGAACATAGAAATAAAACCATAGACCAATTTCTTTGTTGATTATAGTTATAAACATTCTCAATAAAATACTTACAAACTCATTAAACAATACATTAGACAGATCAGGTACCATGATCAAGTTTGTTTCACTGCAGTAACGCAAAGATGATCCAATGTACACAAATTGATAAACACAACAGAGCACACAAAGTGAATCAAGAACAAAAATTGCATTCTCCTCTCAACAGATGCAGAAAAAGCATTTGATAAAGTTCAACATCTCTTCATGATAAAAACCTGGGAGAAACTAGGAATAGAACGATCATACCTCAACATAACAATGGTAATATATGTCATACCTATAGCCAACATCACAGTGAATGGCGAAAAGTGAAAGCATTTTCTCTAAGATCAAGGAGACATGAATGTCTACTCCTACCACGCTTATTCATTAGAGTGTGTGAAACCTTATACAGTGCAATATGGCAAGAGAAATAAAAGGGATACAAAGAGAAAAGGAAAAAGTCAAAGTATTCCTATTTTCAGATAAGATCCTATATATAAAGTCCCTAAAGATTCTACCAGAAGGCTGTTAGATCTGATAAACACTTTCAGCAGAGTAGCAGGATAAAAAATTAACATACAAAATGAATAGCTTCTCTATACACCAACAATACATCTTTTGATAAAGAAACCAGAAAACAATCTCACTCACTAGCATCCAAACTTAGAATTATTCCCTTATTCCCTACTGGCTTCATATTTCTTAGAATCAGCAGTCCCTGAATTAACCGAATTTTCAATGGATATTTAAATGTTTGAGGCCATTATTGCTGAATAGTTCCTTAGTAATTAATCCAGAGCCAAATCAAAGATAAGGATTAAAAAAATTATTATTGAAGCCAGTTTCTTTCACATGTGAACAAGAACACAAGGAACACTCCTTTATTTAAATGAATACATTGGTTAAACATATATTATATGTGTTATCTTGGATTCAGATTGCCATGAAAGGCAGGAGACCAGTTTTATTTTCCATGGTAGTGTTCATCCATGTACATGTGTGATGAAAATTAATCCCCACTCTTTGGAAAATCTCTTTGAACCAAGAAACAAACTTTTTAAATCTCTCCATCAGCTAAGGAAATAAATAGAGTGAAGAAAAACAACCCAATCCCATTTATAATACCCCCAATAAAATATCTAAGAATAAACCTAACCAATGTTGTAAAAGATCTCTATAATGAAATTATAAAACACTAAAGAAATAAAATAAAGAAGACACTCAAAGATGAAAAACACTCTGATGTTCATGGATTGGCAGAATTAATATTTTGAAAATGGCCGTATTACCAAATCAATATACAGATTCAATGCAGTCATCATTAAAACTCCAATGACATTCTTCACAGAAATAGAAAAAAGTAATCCTACAATTTATATCTAAACAAAAGACTGAATAGCCAAGGAAATTCAGTACAAAAATAACTATACTAGAGGCATAACAATACCTGAATTTAAGCTATACTACAGAGGTATAGGGCTGGGATTTAGCTCAGTGGGTAGAGCACTGCGCTGCAGTCTCTGAGGCCCCGAGTTCAATTCCCAGCACCGCAAAAATGGGAGAAGGGCCTGGCAATCCACTCCCAAGGCAATCCCGAAGCACTCAGCCATTGAAAACCCTAGGAGGGTCGCTATGAGTCGGATACCGACTCGACGGCACCTAACAACAACAACACAGAGGTATAGGCCTGTAGCTGTAGCACTGTGGCATCGAATCTAGTCAGATCTGTCCTCTCTGAAGCTAAGCAGAGTTGGAGCTGGTTAGTACTTTGATGGGAGACCACCTAGGAACACCAGATACTGTAGGCTTGGGAGAACGACCCAACAACCCACTCCCAAAAATTAATCCATCATTCAAAACCCTATGAATAGCAGAGAAGCACTGACAATAGTGTTTCGCCTGTTGTAAGTAGGGTTGCTATGAGTGGGATATCAACTTGATGGCACCTAACAATAACAACAACAATAACAATGACAGAGATAGAGTACAAAAACCAAACAAACAGAAACAAAAAGCAAAAGAGTATTGGCACACACACAGACACATAGACCAATGGAATAGAATAGAAGAACCAAACATAAGCCTTCATGGCTATAGACATGAGATTCTCAACAAAGATATCGAAAACACACATTGGAGTAAACAACCTCTTTAACAAGCTGTGCTGGGAAAACTTGACATCCACATGTAGAAGGCTAAAACTAGACCCCTATCACCTAAACAAAAATCAACTGAAAGAGAAGCAAATACTTTAATGTAATACCTGTAACTTTGAAACTACTAGAGGAAAACATAAGGGAAACACTTCAAGATGTAAGCATAGGTGATGAATTTCTGAGTAGGATTTCAATAGCTCAGGAAGTAATAGTAAGAACTGACAAATGAGATTGAGATTGCATTAAGTTAAAAATCTGCACAACAAATGAATCAAACAATAGAGTAAAAATGCAGCCTAAGAATGTGAGGAAACCTTTACCAGATATATATCTTGTTGTTAGGTGTCATCGAGTCAGTGTCTGACTCAGCCACACTACATACAATAGGCAAAACACTATTGTCAGTACTTTGCTGCTGCTTATGCAATGTCTGATTGTTTTTTGGGAGTGGATTGCTGGGTCCTTCTCCCAAGCCTACAGCACTTGGTGTACCCAGGTGGTCTCCTATCCAAGTATTAACCAGGCTCAATTCTGCTTAGCTTCTGAGATCTGATGGGACCAGATGCCACAATGGTACAGCTGCAGGCAGATATACATTTAGTAGGGGATTAATATCCAGAATTTATTGTAAAAATAAAAAATTAAATGCCAAAATAAAAATAATCTAATTAATAAATGGACAAAAAATGGAACAGTTTTCAGATGAAGAAGTATAATCAGCGATAAATATATTGAAAAAATTCAACATTTTTAGTCATCAAGAAACTTATTTTTATTAGGTGCCATCGAGTCAGTATCCTACTCATAGCGACCCTATGTACAACAGGTGAAACACTATTGTCAGTGCTTCTCTGCTGTTCATAGGGTTTTCTATGGCAGATTGGTTTTGGGGAGTGGGTTGCCAGGTACTTCTCCCATCAGGAAACTAGAAATATCAAAATAATGTTTAGATTCCACGTCACCTCAGAATGTCTATCATCAAGAAAACAAAACCAATAAAATCACATTGAGCATGGAGGTACACACCTGTAATCCCAGTGACTTAAAAGACAGAGGCAGGAGGATCATGAGTTGGAGGCCAGAGCATGTAACTTAGCAAGATTTGACTCAGAAAAAAAATTGGCTGGGAGAGCAGCTCAGTAGTAGAGCACTTGCAAACTATTTGTGAAGCCCTGGGTTCAACATCCAAGTACTACAAAAGAAAAGAAAAGAAATAAAGGCAAAAGAAAAGAAAAAAGAAAATAAGGAAAAAGAAAAAAGAAAATAAAACCAATAAATGCTGGTAATATGTGAGTAAAATGGATCCCATATATACTGCTGGTAGGAATGCAAATTAGTTTAACCACTAGCAAATTGGTATGGAGATTCCTCATTAAAATAGAACTATCATAGGACCCAGCTATACCACTTCTGGGTATATACTCAAAGGAATCTAAGTCAACATACCATAGAGACACTTATACTTCCATGTTTATTGGCACTATTCACAATAGCTAAGATATGGAAATAACAACGGATAAATGCATAAAGAAAATATACATGTACACAATGAAGTTTTACTCAGCCATAATGAAGAATGAAATTATGTCATTTGCAGGAAATAGTTGGAACAAGAGAAAGTGAAATAAGTGAATTAAGCCAGACTCAGAAATACAGTATTATGTTTCCTCTGATATGTGGAATTTAGAAAAAGAAATAACACAGAAATAAAATGTTGAGTATTGGGGGTAGAGAAGGGATAAAGGAGAGAATGGGTGATACAAGACATTTTTAGAGGAGTAAATAGGATCAAAGTACATTATATGCATATGTGAAAATACCACAACAAAACTCATTATTTTGTACAACTAATGTACAATAATCCCCCACATGTCTGTCAGTTTGCTGCACTGTGGGGGCTTGTGTGTTGTGATGAGGCTGAGAGCTCTGCCACTGTAACCTCGGACATGAGCAAGGTTACCCATAGTGGACAGGTTTTCAGCTGAGCTTCCACACTAAGACAGACTAGGGAGTAGGACCGGGCGAGCCACTCCTGAAACAGCTAGCCATTGAAAACCCCATGTATAGCAAAGAGACACTGTCAGATACAGTGCCAGAAAATGAGGCCCCCAGGTTGGAAGGCACTTCAAAAGACTACTGGGAAAGAGTTGCCTCCTCCAAGTAGAGTCTACCGTGATGATGGAAATGTAGTAAAGCGCCACGGTGCTCAACTTGCTGATGTGGCACAACTCAAAATGAGGAGAAACAACTGTAAACATCCATTAATAATTGGAACATGGAATCTACATAGTATGAATCTAGGCAAATTAGAAATTGTTAAAAGAGGAATGGAGCGCATAAACATTGACATTCTAGGCATCAGTGAGCTAAAATGGACCGGCATAGGCCATTTTGAGTCAGACAATCATATGGTCTACAATGTTGGGAATGATAAACTAAAGAGAAATGGGGTTGCATTCATCATCAAAAAAGACATTTCAAGATCTGTCATGAAATACAATCTTGTCAGTGATAGAATAATATCCATACGCCTACAAGGAAGGCCAATTAATATGACTATTATTCAAATTGATGCACCCAACACTAAGGCCACAAATGAAGAAAGGGAAGACTTCTATCAGCTTCTGCAATCTGAAGTAGATCAAACATGCAATCAAGACATACTGATAATCACTGGTGACTGGAATGCAAAGGTTGGAAACAAGAAGGCTCAGTAGTTGGAAAATATGGTCTTGGTGAGAGAAATGAAGCTGGAGATCGCATGATAGAATTTTGTCAGACCAATGACCTTTTCATTGCAAATACATTTTTTCAACATCATAAACGGAGACTATACACATGGACTTCACCAGATGGAACATACAGGAATCAAATTGATTACATATGTGGAAAGAGACAATGGAAAAGCTCTGTACAAAATGTCAAAACAAGACCAGGTGCGGACTGTGGATCAGACCATCAACTTCTCATATACAAGTTCAAACTGAAGCTGAAGAAAATTAGAACAAGTATATGAGAGCCACGGTATGACCTTGAGTATATCCCACCTGAGTTCAGAGACCACCTCAAAAATAGGTTGAATGCATTAGACACAAATGATAGGAGACCAGAAGAG
>VMDO01042986.1:0-10188 GCA_007922755.1 Pedetes capensis
GAACCCTCACGATGAGACTAGCACCTTTATAAAACACACTCCCTAGGCCGGGCGCAGTGGCGCACACCTCTCATCCCAGTGACCTGGGAGGCAGAGGCAGGAGGATCGCAGGTTCGAGGCCAGAGGCAGCCTGGGTAACTTAGCGAGACCCTGTCTCAGAATAAAAAGTAAAAATTGGGCTGGGGGTGCAGCTCGGTGGTAGAGGACTTGCATAGCATGCACGAGGCCCTGGGGTCCACCTCAAATACAGCCTCCGCTGCCCCCATCAGATTAGGACCCAGCTGGGATTTAGCTCAGTGGGTAGAGCGCCGCTCTGCAGTCTCTGAGGTCTCGGGTTCGATTTCCAGCACCGCAAAAATGGGAGAAGGACATGGCAACCCACTCCCGAGGCAATCCCGAAACAGTCAGCCACTGAAAACCCTATGAGGGTCGCTGAGTCGGTCACGACTTGACAGCACCTAACAACAACAAGAACAAGAAATCAAACTAGAGTTGGCGCTTGGACTTGATGCCTTTCAGAAGCCAAGAGAGAGAATGTCCACGCTTGTCTGTCACCTGGAAGACACCCTGTTGCCCCTGTAGTGAAGAGGATCGTGAGTCTGGGGACAGACGGCCTATGCCAGGTGGACTTGAGCAAGTTACGCAAACCTTTGGGAACTCAGTGGTCTTCAGCTGTAAAATGGGTCTAATTGCACTCCTGCCGCCGTGTAGAAGTACCGAGACTAGATGACAGAGCGTACCCTAAGACCTTTAAACAAAACACATCAGGAAAACTATGAACGGTGTCCCTTGCCCTCCTGCCCAGCTGTAGCTTGTCCTGCTATCAGCCCTTTTGTCCTGGCTCCTGAACCTCCCCTGTGCTTTGTGCTCTCTCGGGATATTTTCAACTCTGACAGCCCACGCACTGCCCGCAGCCCACCTTCACGGCAGTGAATGCTGTGTGTGACGCAGAGTGAGACCCTCAGCAGGTCTGCGGGGGGGGCAGGTGACTCATTTCCACGTGATCACGTGAAGCCAGGCCACTTTCTCAGGGTGGGGTGGGGTGGATGCTGTCCTGCTCCCTGTGGAGTGTCCCAGCATCCCTGGTCTCTGTTCCTCGATGGCCGAGTTGCCCTTAATTATTGATAGGCACCGTCGAGTTGGATCCGACTCAGCGACCCTCATAGGGTTTTCAATGGCTGATTGTTTCGGGATTGCCTTGGGAGTGGGTTGCCACGTCCTTCTCCCACTTTTGCGGTGCTGGGAATCGAACTCGGGACCTCAGAGACTGCAGCGCCGCGCTCTACCAACTGAGCTAAATCCCAGCCCTGCCCTAAGTTAGGATGGTCAAAGCTGCCTGCGGACATTGCCAGGGCCTCCTGGGGGCAGAAAGCTTTGTGTGAAGGCAGGAGGGTCTGCGGCACCCCGGCGAGGAGGCAGGAGCCCCCTCCCCCCACCCTGCCCCACCCCACCCCCCGCCCCACGTACCTGGAGTTTGTTGGAGCCAAATTCATGACCCCGTGTCTGGGCTATGGCTGAAGAGGGGTCTGAGCTCCAAGCAGTGGAGGCTTCCTGGTTACGGTTCATCCACAGCATGCTGGGGGGGGCACGTACCCCACCTTGAGCCCACCCTCACCTCCTCTTTTCCTCCCACCATACATTCGACCTGGTAGCCAAGCACGTCATTTCTACTCTCAAAGTATGTGCAGAATCCATCACAGCACCCTACGCCCTATGCCATCCCAACCCCAAGTCCCTTCAGCAGCTTCAAGCCAGGAGCCAGGGAGACCTGCTGAATCCTTGGGGCCTCTCATCCCTCCTCTGCTTGAAGCTGCTGGGTTTCCAGGCTTGCTCTTCAGGGAAATCAAAACCCTACGGGGCTCTGAGACTTCCGCAAACTCATCTCCAATTACCCCTCCTGTTGGTCACTACACATCAGCCACGGCAGCCTTCTTTTTGTCCTCCTTCGCTTCAGACTGACCTCAGGGCCTTTGCATAGAGCATTCCCCTAGTCCAGAATATTCTTCCACAACTTAACCATGAGGTCTTCCCTTCTCCGCCTTTGGGACTTTACTCAAATGTCCCTTCCACAGAGGTGCTCTTCTTGGGCCATGTGGAACTGCCTTATTTACCTTAGCATTCACCCCGATGACCTGCTGTCTATCTTGACAAGTTTAATGACCTTGCTCTTGAGCAAGGGAACTTGACAAGGTGGGATTTCTTGGTATACTTTATTGCTGTATCCCTAGAGCAGGGATTGGATACAGTTTTGTTTTGTTGTTGTTACGTGCTGTCGAGTCGGTGTCCGACTCATAGCGACCCTATGTACAACAGGAGAAACATCATTGTCTGTGCTTCTCTGCTGTTCGTAGGGTTTTCAATGGTGGGTTTGATTTTTGGCACTTTATAAATGTAGAGTGGACAAATACCTCCGTGCCTAACTCTATCAGTTCACCCCCTCTCCATCTTCATCACACTTCCATGGCATTCTTTCCAAGTCATACATCAAAAGCATCTTATTAGCTGACCTCCCATGAGAAATCTCCCTCCCAGGCCACACAGAGAGCCCAGGCCCAGGTAGCGCAGGCTCAGCCCGATGCAGCCGCCATGGG
Source organism: Pedetes capensis (assembly GCA_007922755.1). Classification (NCBI taxonomy): domain Eukaryota; kingdom Metazoa; phylum Chordata; class Mammalia; order Rodentia; family Pedetidae; genus Pedetes; species Pedetes capensis. The sequence goes on from VMDO01042986.1 coordinate 2,592, forward strand.
AGAGGCGAGGGAGGCGCTCCTCCACGTGGGCGGCCAGGCCTCCTGGGCACCGCCTGCCTCCCCCTGATGTGGCCGCCCGTATGGGCTCTGGGGCTTTGCCACTGCTCACCTCGCTGGGCTGGGCAGCAGGGCATTGATTCTCAGGCGTCTGAGCCTCAGACACCTCTGGGAGGCACAGCCTCGGGTCTCTTCCTGACTCACAAGGGCTGGCACCAGGGCTGAGAATCTGTGTCCTGAAAGAGCGCCCAGGTGCTGGTCCTGGGTCCCCACTTTGAGAACCACCCCAACCAGGGAGCCTCATCTACCACGGTCAAGGAGTTCCTGGCTCTGGGACATGTAGCGACTGGACCAGAGGGGACGCCCCGCACAGTTCCCCAGTTCACAAGGGGCCACCCGCCAGGGGCCCTCCGGAAGGCCATGCAGAGTCCCCTGTAATGGCCACTGGCACCCGCCCGGGATGCGCAGACCCAGGAAAGCAAGCCGCGTGGCCCAGGGCTGCAGCAGGCGGGTGCTTTGGCGTGGCCTTGCCAGGGAGAACGACCTCTTGGCTGATCTGCCACTCCGGAGCGTCCTGAGCCGTGGGAACCACAGGCAATGTGGGCCAGCTGCAAGGGGCTCGCTGGCAGGCGGGCACTGGCCTCCCAGGGGCCTCTGGGGAAACAGCTGCTTTGAGCGGCCACACCGCCAGTTCCTGCAGTGTGGACACTTAGGGGGTTCAGGTGCATGGGGCTGGCGTGAAGAGAGGGGAGTGGGCGGGTTGCTGTGGCTGCTGAAGCTGTGATATCCTGTGTCTACAGCAAGTGACTCGAGATTCACGTCCGCACGGCTGCTGTAGTCTGATCGGGCCAGGGACTTCCCTGTTGGCTCACAAAGCAGGGGTTCCTTCCTCTCCTGCTTTTCCTTTATTATTATTATTTTCAGTACTAAAGGTGGAACCCAGAGCCTCATGCTTGCATGCTTTGCAAGTGCTAGACCACTGGGCTGCACCTCAGCTCTTTTTCTTTTCTTTTTTTTTTTACTTTTTGAGACAGAGTCTCGCCAAGTTACGCACACTGCCTCTGGTCTTGAACTTGCGATCCTCCTGCCTCCGCCTCCCCAGCCGCTGGGATTACAGGCGTGCGCCACCGCACCCGGCTCCTTTATTATTTTTTATAGAAACTACTATCATGGCAACAGATGTCACTTTGCCGCTTACATATCATTTCGGGAGCTGGTAAGCAGCTCAGGGCTGAGGTTTTGCAGCCTCCCATGGGGCCCCGCCCTCCTCCCACAGCACTTGGCCTTTTCCTGCTCGGGTAGTGGATAGGCCGGGACAGATAGACAGGGTCCCTGCCAGACAGAAACTGCATCCTGTGTGGAGGGAGGTGGGCCCCGCTCAGCAAGCTCAGCACGCAGAGCCTGTGCTTCTGCCCTGGAGGCATCGGCCAAAGAGCAGCGGGTCTCAGCCAGAGCCCACCTGTCGATGTGTGTGGATCCCCTTAGGCCTGGCTTCAAGAGGCGTATGGCTACCGGGAAGCCGCCGCCAGAGCTCAGGGTGGGGACGGTCAGAGGCAGCCACGGGGCCTCGGCACACCTGAGAGACGCGAGGAAGTGGCGCGTTCAGGAGCTGCGCCTGGAGGCAGTGTCCTCATGCAGGGGTGCGACTTACTTTGTACCCCCACCCTTTTACGGCAAAAAAAGTTTCTGCTTCCGTACTTCCGGTTCTCCACCCCTACCCCATAAAGCCCTACCCACTAGGAGTCTTCGGGATCCGGGGCTGAGGCCTTCCGGGGTCGGTGGGCGTCTCCACCCCCTGCTTCTACCCTGGCACCTCGGGTGGGGCCAGCTCAGGTGCCCATTCCGAGTCTCCAAGGGAAAGCAGATTGAGCCTGTGTTCGTCTTTACAGGTGTGATGGCAGGCTTGTTGTTGTTGTTGTTGTTAGGTGCCGTCGAGTCGGTATCCAACTCATAGCGACCCTCATAGGGTTTTCATTGGCTGACTGTTTTCGGGATTGCCTTGGGAGTGGATTGCCAGGTCCTTCTCCCATTTTTGCGGTGCTGGGAATTGAACTCAGGACCTCAGAGACTGCAGCACAGTGCTCTACCAACTGAGCTAAATCCCAGCCCAGGATAGCAGGCTTAGGTCATTTCAAAATCCTTCTGGTTCTTCAAAAACCTGGTCCTCAATAAAAGCTGATATGGGCAGGTGTGTCATGAGATGGCTAGGCCTGCGGAAGGGCTGAATTAAGAAAAATGTAGAGGCGCTAGATAACTTTGTAAAAGGCAGGAGGATCGCAAGTCCGAGACCAGAGGCAGTCTGTGTAACTTAGCGAGAACCTGTCTCAAAGAGTAAAAAAATGGGCTGGGGGTGCAGCTCAGTGGTCTAGCACTTGCAGAACATGCAGGCATGAGGCCCTGGGTTCAACCTCCAGTACTGCAAAAATGAAAGAAAGAAAGAAAGAAAGAAAGAAAGAAAGAAAGAAAGAAAGAAAGAAAGAGAAAGAGAGAAAGAGAGAAAGAGAGAGAAAGAAAAGAAAGAAATACAGAAATACAGAAAGAAAGAAAGAGGAGAGGAGAGGAAAGGAAAGGAAAAAAAGAAAAGAAAAGAAAAGAGAGATGCACAGAAGTGACTGACTTCTCAAACCCCGGGACAGTCCTGGCAACTCCCACCAGCCCGTGCGGCCTGACCAGCCTCGACACTGACATCTCTCTGAGGCCCCGAGACTTGGCACCCAGAGTTAACAAGCAGTTGATGCAATGGTTTCCAGTGCTTATAAAACATGAGGCTTAAGCGCATTCGGCATTCAGACCTCTATGTAACAAAGGGGCCCTGTGGTAGCCGCGGAGTGGAAAGCGTTCTGGGTGTGGAGTCAGACACTCCTGGTTTTCATCCAGATTCTGAGTCCCCGTCAGTGGTGGCTCAGGTTGGCCAGAAAAAGCCCGCGCTTTGGTTTGCTCATCCATCAAATGGGGACAAGCAGTCCTGACGGGGCCCTGTGTGGGATCGGCAGGCTGGTGGACATAAAGGGGCTTTGTATTCTGCAAAACACCCAAAGTGAGAACTGTTCTTGCGACTTTAGGTACAAGTGAGGACTGTGCAAAGTTTAAAGGCAATTATCCCTTCTTTGTTCGGAGATTTTTATATTCCTTGGCCCAGATATACATGGAAATTAATTTCACTTTTCAAAATGACATCTCATAAAATGCGTTTGAGTGTGTGTTTGGCGACACAGTCTACGTGACAGCACATTTACATGACAAGCTCGGGAAGCGATAATGATGGGAGCTGCTGGAGAATGGCGTGAAGTGTATGTAAATCGAGATGAGGTGGGAGCGGTGTGCACTAAGAGAAGGAGACGGCCTGAGAAGGCTGGGCCATGGGCACGGGCATCCACAGTGGACCCAAGAGGCAAATGAAACAACTTGGGTGTATGCTACACGGCGTGGCCACTAGCTGACACTCTCCCTCCATAAAAGCATCGACAGCCCGGCTCTCCCGGCCACAGAACCTCCGAGATGCGCTCTGCCATACGTGGGCAGGGCCCCTCCCCGCACCCCCACGCCTGGGAAATCGAACGGAACGAACGCCACATCTTCAAAGACAGCTCTGGGTAAACACGCTGCGGGGTCCACAGCCTCCAGCCTCGGCGCCAACCTCTGGACAGCACACTGTCCCCCTGTGCTGCCCGGCGCTCCTGGGTGGCCACCCTGCTTTCTGAAACCATCTCTGGAGCCTGGTGGCTGACGCCTGCTGGGTGCCTGGGGCGGCGCGAGGTCAGGGAGGGGGTGGGGGGGTGGGGGGGAAGGGGCGGCCATCACCTACCTGGAGCCGTTCACCTGGCTCGGGGTGCATTCCATCTTGATGGTGACCCTGGCCGGGGGCTGAGACAACCAGTCTTGCTGGGGGACGCGCGGGCTCATCTTGGACGTCTGGCCATAGTCTCCGGAGGAGGACGCGGTCATCTCCGTCTTCGCCAGGTGCGGCGCCCCGTAGGCACACTCGAACAGCGACTGGTCCTCGCTCACAACGGACAATGCTTCCTACAATTGCAAAGACACACGCACTCAGGACGTGCCGGAGGACAGGCGCGCTTCAGGAAGCTGCTGATTTTGGGGGCCCTCTAACGGGGAGTGAGTGCATCTTAGGTAGGTTTTCTTTTTTTTTTTAAGTAGTATCTTTTTATACTTTTCACAAGAAACACTACCTTGTGTTCCTCCTTCCAGACCCTAAGAGTTGGACCAGGCTGACCTGGAAAGAGTAGGATGCGGGACGTGAGGCCTCCTAAGGCTGGACTGCAGCGGGGCAGACAACACCCACTTTCATCTCAGCGCAAGGAAGTCGGATTTCAAAGGTCTTAGGAGACATCCAATTGTATGTGTCACTGTTTGACAAATGCAATCTATAATTGAGGCAGATGGGACAGAGCGCTCATGAAGATTAAAAAGAGGAACTCGAAGGCAGACACCTAGGCATCTGGCGATCCCGTCCCACCCCAGGGACCTCGGAGGAAGAGGTCCTCAGAAGGAGGACCAGGGGGACCGGATCGCCGAAGGACAGCCGGACAAGGGCACGGCCATTCCACTCTATGCCAGTAGCTGAAATAAGAGTTTCAAGTGGTGCTTCCGTGATGGAGAACATCTGGATGATAAATGAACCAAAAAAAAAAAAAAAAAAGAAAAGAAAAGCTGTGAATTATCCAGATGCCTCCAAATACCAGGATGTTTAAAATATCTGGGTCAGTGACTAGCTCGTTTTTCTCTCCTCACTTTCTATTAATATCTTTGTTCGCCTCCGTGATTTCATGAGAAGAAACAGATAGTGGTCACGGTCGGATCACTTTTCTGTGGTTTTAAATCAAACAAGTGGTTAGCCTACGGCCGTGTTTATTTTCTCCAGCCGAATCGGCGAGAGGCAAATTTGATTTGGAAATTTCGGCCGCTTGAATGATGCATCGTGCAGCCGCTGCGTGGAGCAATTGCAGGGCAATCCAATTTTGGTTATTATGACAGACCAAAAAAAAAAAAACCCTCCTGCGGGAGCTCATATTTATTTCAGTCCACTGGTGCCCTCGCTATTGCTACCAACTCATGAGAAGCAAACGCTGGTTGGGCCACAGATTCTTTAAAAAAATTATAACAAATGGAACATTGAAGCCAGTGGCGGGTAGCAGGGGAGAGCAAGGCTATTTGTCGCAATCCAGAAAGGCTAGCGCAGAGCGGAACTAGAATGAGCCGCCCAGGACAAGCCAGAGAGGAGTGAAGGAGCCAAGCTGTGTTTTATCGCCAGCGCCTTCCTGCACCCCTTGCTCAGATTTGAGGGATTGAGAAAAGTGCTTAGGTTAGCATTCCCTTCTCCTTCTGAGAGCTGACCTTTACATCCTTAAGGGTACTCCCATTCCGCAGAAGAGCCTCGCAGCAGTCAGTCTGAGATAGAAGGCTCTCTCCAGAAGTACCCAGGGAGAAGGACCCGGCAACCCACTCCCAAAAAATCATTCCGTCATTGAAAGCCCTATGAACAGCAGAAAAGCACTGACAGTAGTGTTTCCCCTGTTGTATGTAGGGTGGTTATGAGTCAGATACCAACTCGGTAGCACCTAACAACAACAACGACAAGTAGCCAGGTGACGTCACATCCACAATCCGCGTAACAGGAAGTCGCAGCCTGAACTTGAGACTGGCAACGGTCGTCCTAGATGGTGGAGAATCTCAATGGCGTGGCTCTCAAATTAGGTCACATTGAGCGAGTGAACGTGAGGGCTCTACACTCAAAGCTATGCGTTTAAAAATCAGATCAGCACCGCGGACCAGCTAACGTCGTGCTAATACATAAAAGCAAACGTTAATTGTTCTAACAAGATAGAAACAAAGACCACTACAGGAAAAGTTTCTATCTTAAACAGAACTGGAACCCAAGGACATATAGAAAAATACTATATAGTAAAAGATAGAGAAGACTTGGATGGGAAACTTTGATAGGAAGGGGGGAGGGGGGAAACATAGAGGAGGGTAAGGGGTAACCTATATGAATAATGCTTATCAAATTGCATATATGAAAATTGTCACAACGAAAAGCATGTCAAAATGACTCACATTATGATGTACATTAAAAATTTCTAATAAAAAAATCTATTTCTAAAAAATAAAATTATGTTTATAATATGAGAAAAGAAAAAAAAAAAAGCAAACGTTTCGTCTGCTTCGATTGTTTTTGCTGGGCAGACCCTCCCTCCTCAAAGCAGCATGAGGTAGATGGTTTTCCACACTCAGGACAGGACGCAAGGCTGGTGCCTGCTTCCCTCGCTTTGCTGGGCCTGAAGACTAAAGCAAGGTTAGGAGGTGAGTAACGCACCAGGTAATGTTAGGTTTGGCTCTCTGATGACAAGAAACAGAAGAAGAAATGTGTGATTTACAGTAGAAATTGGCAAAAAAACCTGGTTATATGCAAGGGATAAACGAAAATTTAAATTATAAATTAAAAAGTAAAAGGTATCAACAGCAGCAAAAATCCCTGAATAACTTTAAATACTTTAAATAACTTTAAATTTAAGTTTAAATACATTAAATATTTATATATTTAAATTTAAATTTAAATTTAATTTAATCAAATTTAATTTCATTAATTTAATTCAATTAACTTATTTAATTATTAATTATTTAATTAATTAATTTTATTTAATTTATTAATTCTATTAATTAAATTTATGATCAATTATAATTTATGATTTATTATGGTATATAAATTTATAATTAGTTATAATTTATAATTAAATTAAATTTAAATTTAAATACTCTAAATATTTAAATATTTAAATACTTTAAATAACTTTAAATATCCCCAAGATAATGTGTGATATGCTTGCGAAGCCACTGGCCAGATAAATGGAGAGTAAGATTGGAAAAAAAAAACATCCAAGCTAAAATGAGGCTTCAGTGTGTTTTTGGGGAGGAGGAATCCACTCTCACATCTGGCAGAACATTGTTTCAACACATGGTTTTCTAAAGAAAGAAATCAAAGTTAATTGAGATCGATTTAGAAAAAAAAAATAAAACTCTTACAAATTTTAGTGATAAGAAGGGCATATACATCCCTTCTTTGTATCTTAACATCCTTCTCAAAGTTAATACTGCATAAAAATGGGAAAACGATATAATTCAGAATATCAAATGCAACCACTCTGTTGCCTTGGTTCTTTAAAGGGAAAAGATTCTAAAGGTGGGGAAGCTTCAGGATAAACATTTGTAAAGGGGTGAAATATTGTCTGCATTCTAAACAGAAAGAGAAGTCAACAAGCTTTCCTCAAAATAATTCTCACTGAATAAAGACACCTAACACCTAGAATTGGGGCTGGCATTTAGCTCAGTTGGTAGAACGCCTCTCTGCAGTCTCTGAGGTCCTGAATTTGATTCCCAGCACTGCAAAAATGGGAGAAGGACGTGGCAACCCACTCCCTAGGCAATCCCAAAACAGCCATTGAAAACCCTATGAGGGTCATTATGAGTCAGATATGACTTGATGGCACCTAACAACAACAACAACAACAACAACAACACCTAGAATTAAGTACAGTTTAGGAAAAAGAAACAAAATCACACACACACACACACACACACACACACA
>VMDO01042987.1:0-10186 GCA_007922755.1 Pedetes capensis
CAACCAGAGTGCTCCTTGGAAGCAAAAATGGCCAAACTGCGTCTTACATATTTCGGACATGTAGTCAGGAGAGAACAATCCCTGGAGAAGGACATCATGTTTGGAAGAGTGGCAGGTCAACGGAAAAGAGGAAAACCCTCCACCAGATGGATTAACACAGTGTCTGCAACAATGGGCTTAAATATAAATAAGATGGTTTACCTGGCACAGAATCGGCAAGTGTTTTGATCTGCTGTACATAGGGTCGCTATGAGTCGGACTCGACTCGACGGCACCTAACAACAACAACTATCTATGGTACAACTGGCAATAGGATACCAGTCTCCATATTTTTCAGTTGCAGTCTCCTCTAACAATTAATGAAATATCATAACAGAAAACAATGATATAGCAATAAGTTAATTTAAAGGAATATCTTAAGAATTTTAAAGCATTGAACAGACTTGTCAAGCATGTTAAATATCACAATGCATTGGTAATTTAATTAATCTAAAGAAATATATTAAGCTCCTACTATGTGCATGCTCTTGTGTAAACTGTTAAAAGTGTCAAAACTGCTGAACTCATATTCCTGGAATCACTATAATGTTAAGTGAATGTCTATAAAGAGTATGGAATAATACAAAGTACTATAGATTCCATGGGAGAAGGAGCAGGCAACCCACTCCCAAAAATCAATCCACCATTGAAAGCCCAATGAACAGCAGAGCAGCAATGACAATAGTGTTTGGCCTATGTACATAGGGTCTCTGTGAGTCAGATACTGACTTGACAGCACCTAACAACAACAACATAGATTCCTGTCATTTAGTGGACGTTAACCAGTAAATAAAAAATAAGTTTGAAAAGGACAAACTGTATTACCATTTCCTTAAAGACATCAGGGCACCTCACATGCTTACTAATACATTTACTCACACATTCATTTAACAAATATATAAGCTCTAAGTTCTAGGGCTGGGATTTAGCTCAGTTGGTAGAGCGCTGCACTGAAGTCTCTGACGTCCTGAGTTTGATTCCCAGCACTGCAAAAATGGGAGAAGGGCCTGGAAATCCACTCCCAAGGCAATCCCGAAACAGTCAGCCATTGAAAACCCTGTGAGGGTCGCTATGGAGTTGGATACTGACTCGACAGCACCTAACAACAACAACAACTAAGTTCTATGTAGGCAAAGGTGGATGAGAATACTTTGGTAGAAAAGCTACACTAGTGACCAGAAATTACATTATAGTGTACAAGGTGAACCAGGGGAAAAGAACCTTCATATAAACATTTCCAAATACTTTAACCAAAAACATAAGACAGAAATGTGTATGTTGGTGTAAACAGTAGCTACAACAGTGAACACACCCAGGAATATGCTTGTACCAAGATGACAAAATCTAAGACCAGGCAGAACGCTTTAGCAGGAATCCTTGGCAACTTATTACCTATATTTCTCTTGTGGATCCACATTCCCAAAAAGCTCCTCTTCCATTTTCTCTGGAAGACTGTTATCCTCCTCAAAGTCACATGAAGTGTCCTGCCAGGCACACCTGAGCAGGGAGTGGCAAGCTTCCATTCAGAGATGGGCTCTTGCATGTGAATCTCTATCAGGGTTCAGAAGCAAATACAAGTCAAAGAATTCTGATATGTGCCCACAGAGCTTTCTCTGGGGTATAGTCTGATCATAGCCTATAGGATATTTATGAATCTATACATCATATTTCCATAAAATTGCCTCACATTAGAAGTCCACATCTTATAAAAATGTAATTTAGTTCCTTTAATGTAAGGCTACAACTAAAATCCCTCAATCACATAATAAGCAGTATTCATCTTTGTTATATTTATTTAGGAAAATGAGGCCATGAGTTATATTTCAAAAATTGTGAAGATTAACACTACTCAGTAGTAGGAGGAACTCATAATGAACATGTAGAGAGACTCCTCCTGCTACCAGAGAAGTGAGTCATAATTCTGTCTCGAACAGTATAGCCTAGATGGTCGGGTCTCATAAAGTTGACTCAACTGACAATGTTAAGGGATCTTAATTAACTTAACTTTTCCTTTCAACAGAGAAATCCAGAGAAACTCAAATAGCATTTCACATATATGCCAGCTTTTAATAGGGAATAATATATTCGAATAAATAGTCACAGTTTGAGTAATTGAGCCAGGCTTCTGGCTTCTTATGACAAAGATGAATAGGAGCAGTAGCCACTGTACAGATCCATAGATACTATGCTCCAGGTCACTGTTTAGAGCACATTTCCTTTGAGTGGGATCATGACACAATCTGATACTGCTGGGCTGAAAGCAGGATGAATGCCTGGGCAAAGCTTCAAGCGCATTTCAGCACTCTAAATATGCATATGTGTAAATAAAGTCCTCAGGGGCAGGCTGTGATCACCAAGGTACTGGTGATAATTTGATGTAACTGCAAGCATTATCAAATTACCAAAATCTTCAGGGACAATTCTTGTGTTGGCAGAGCTGACCATACACTTTTCAAGTGTAGCAGCAGCATTGCATGTGGGCACGAAACTGGAGTATAACCATGGCCTTGTTCAGAGGTGCAAAACAAGCAGCTTCTCAGGTCAAAAAAAAATCTTCTGAATGGTTGAAAAACAACACTGCCATCCTGTGGTCAAAGTGGAAAATGCAGCTTTCTCACCAACTGCATTTCTTTGAGGAAAAGAAACTATCCTGTCGTTTTTAGTTTTAACAAAATTAACAAGGTGCAGACAAAATTTTTCCCCTATGTGACCAGGTGTATAACTTTCTTATTTGGAATTTTATCTACTAGGTCTAGAGCTTCTTGGCAAAGGAAATATAGTCAGTCAACTTTCTAACAGTCTTTCTAAAAACCATCTTGTTTATTAATTAATTTATGTGTTCATTCATTTATTCATAGAAGTAATCATTAGTTATTCATTCCATTAACCAATATTTATTAAACACTTACTATATGCTAGGCACAGAGTTCTAAGTGTTGGGCTTGTAGTGATGAACAAAACAGGTATGTTCTCAGGGCTCATGGAGCTTACATTCTCCCCAAAGAAGGGAGATAATAGGCAAGTAAATGAGTAAATAAACAAGGCGAGTGTCATAAGGGGAATGAAAAAGAATATGGAAATGGAAACTCACTGAGGTGGAATAGGGTCTACTTTGGCAAGGGAGTCAGTGAAGACTCCTCTGAGAGTCAATGCTTAAGTTGAGACCTGGACAACAGCAAGGAGCCAGTTATGTGAGACTATAGAGAGAAAACCTTCTAGGCAGAGAAAAGAACAAATGGAAAAGCTCTGAATCAACGATGCATTTGGCCCATTTGAGCAACATAAAAACATTGCTGTGGCAGGTATGCAGCGAGTGAAGGGGGAGGAAAGCCTCACGAGGTTCAGGGTGGGCAGGGCCTGTTCCTATAATTTGGTGAGAAAATGAGAAAGTTACCCAACCCCAAGCTCTATGTTTTGAAAGCTTTTTTCTCCATAAAGTATCAGTGCAGAAAAGTTGGTGGTCCCAGGGTTTCTTTGCCATTGTGCTTTTTATGGTTTTTACTAGATATCTTCACACAGAACCCAACAATCAAAAAGGCTTCATCTAGATTGATGTTCTCACCATTTACTTTATGAACACCTTTCCTTAGATCATTACAATTCTCAAAGATGCAAAACCTCCATGTTAGCATATTTAAGGAATTCTGGGGAAATCTCACAATGACAATTCTAATGTAAGATTACATCCTCAGAAATGGTTCAAAGAACTAGCTAAAGTTAGCTTGGAAGGGAGAGAATCAGGTGCACTAGTAAATGAGGACTTGAGGACTATCAAATAGAAGATGAATAGAGCATGGAATTGTTGTTGTTAGGTGCCATCAAGTCACGTCCAACTCATAGTGACCCTTATAGGGTTTTCAATGGCTGATTGTTTCGGGATTGCCTCGGGAGTGGATTGCCACATCCTTCTCCCATTTTTGTGGTGCTGGGAATCAAACTCGGGACCTCAGAGACTGCAGAGCAGGTGCTCTACCAACTGAGCTAAGTCCCAGCCTGAATAGAGCATAGTACAGCAAAACAGATGAAATCATGGGATGGAGATGTTCTTAAAAGTTAATTACTTATTTAGCCGGGTGCGGTGGTACACACCTGTAATCCCAACAACTTGGGAGGCGGAGGCAGGAAGATTGCACATTTGAGGCAGTTTGCATAATTTAGTGAGACCCTGTTTCAAAATTTTTTTTAAAAAATGGGGTGGAGGTGCGGATCAGTGGTCCAGCACTTGGAAAGCATGCAATCTCAAGGCCCTGGGTTCAACCCCCAGCACTGCCAAAACAATAAATAAATAAATAAATAAAAGTTAATTATTTAAATATTAGAATGGGCTGCCTTGTGAAAAAGTGATCTCTCTACTACTGGGAATATCTAAGAAGAGGCAAGAACAAAAGATTCTGTCTGAAATATTCAGGAGATAGCAGCATTGTGGACTCAATTGCATTCACTTCAACGACTCCAGGCCTTGATGAAATCACTGATTCTAAACAATGAAGCCCTTTGCTCTCAAAGATGCTTCTCTTTCCCTACTGTTTACTTTTTTCCACATGCAGACTAATAACTCATAGGCCAGATGATATATTCCAGACAAGAAGAATAAAAAGGGATGTTAGGAAACTTTGTGGCCAATTCCATTGTAGAAGATGCCACATAGGACAAATTATTCTTTGAAAAATGCCTTCGGATGCCCTTGTTAGTGTCAAAACACAGGATCAAATGAATCACTCATCAAAATTAGGAAATGTGTTTCCTAAAATAAGATGTAATATTTTTATAATTGATGACAGAAACAATCTTTCTAAAAGTTTGCAACAATGATAAATTAATTTTCATAATTACTGCAATGGTAATTGACCAGATGTTCTTTGTTTTATAAATTGGAAATACACTCAATCATTCCTTTATTCATGTAGTAAATGATGATTAAAGCCAGTTACCCTGCTCTTCAGAGACTATATACAACAGTCCTTGCCCTCAGTGATTTCTGTTTGGTGTGCAGGGGCAGGCGGAGAGAAGAGGAACTGCTAAGTATACTGTGTACAATCTTTGCTGAAATTTATTTCAATGGTGAAAAGCCATTCTACAGATGAGAACTGGGCAATTAAAGGCACTTTGAGTGGAAAGAAATTAATATGTAGCTCGAGCCGACTGATGCCTGTAATCCCAGTGACTCAGGAGGCAGAGGCAGGAGGATCCCAAGTTAGAGACCAGAGGCAGCCTGAGTAATTTAGCGAGACCCTGTCTCAAAAAGTAAAAAAAATAGACTGAGGGTACAGCTGAGTGGTACAACACTTGCAAAGCATGTAAGCAAGGTCCTGAGTTCAATCCCCAGTACCAAAAAAAAAAAAAAAAAAAAAAAAAGTAGCTCAGAGGGGTGCAACAGAAGATAATAGAATATGCCAAATCCAGCCAACAACTTGTTGTTACTGAGCTAGAGCTTGGAATACATGTAGCAGGAAGCAAAAGGTGAAATGAAAGTGGGCATGGGGTGGAAATTAGGGTCAATGACTGTCATGGACAAGGGGCAGGAGACATTAGGATTTCTGACTTATTTTTTTTCTGTTTGCAATAGATAGCCATTAACGAACTGTGTAAGAAAGATTGTGTATGAGAAAGATAATTGTCCACAGATGTAGCTAAGAGGTGAGTTGAAAGGAGGACATTATGGAGCTAGAGCTCAATCGGAAAGCTATTTTAATGAATCAGAATGATAACTGTACAACAACACACTTCCAACTTGAACCTATGTTGGGGAAGAAGCTTAATTGCTCCTGAAGCCAATGCTTATGGAAATAAATATGATGAATTCCTCAAATATATGTCTACACTGCTAAGATTTTAGTCTAAAAATAGTAACATTATAAACATATTATTCAAAGTAGATCATTGTGATGGTTGAATATTGAAAGCTCTAGTTCTATCCATTTGCCAGAAAACTAATTAAATACAAGCTTGTCACCAGATATCAGTTTCACAAACCTGGCATGAGTTCCCTGCATGGGCTCCTCCATACTGTTATCAGGCTAATGAGCTGAGTTCAAAAAGCAGCTGGGTAGCTTTTCTGGCTATGTTGATTACTCACAGAATTTCACTGGAAGCATTTTCTGTTGTTAAAGCATCATTTTGCATTTGCTTTCCTTCTGGTCCTTTATCTTGTCTCCCTTCTCAAAAAATTGCTATAGCAAGGCACAGCAAGCTTGCCTCCAGACACAATGTCACTTTGAGCTTCTAAAACAAGAGCTGAGCAGAAATGCACAAATTGCTAGGACATATTAGTTATGATCACAGAGTACCAGGAATTTGAAAACACATGCTAAAACAAAAGTGAAAAAAATTTCTAGCCATTGGTCTCTTCCCAGGTAGCTTTCTAAAATAAGAAGCTGAATTTCATTTAATTCAGCACTTGTGGATTCTTTCTTCTCAAGATATTCTTAGTCAAAAGTACTAAAAATAGGTCTTTCCAAGGTAAGTTATTCTATATTTTAACTGTTCAAATGGGTTACATTATTAACATATATGTCTCTGGGATTCAAACTCATCAGTAAAAGTCTCAATGCCTTGAAAGACTGCAAAACTTTTACGTTACATGTTCAATACATATAATGGGATAATGTTTAAAATTACATTTTTTTCCTGTTTTTCCATACTCTACATAAGGGAAAGAGGAGGAGCACAAAGAAAATAGAGACGTTACAAGAGGGAAGATAAGTCCAAAGACAGTTTTCAACCTTCAAATAGCATGCTGCCCCAAGACAACAGCCATGTAAATCTGGATAATACAGCCATGATTCATGAGTTTCTCGAAAGCCTTTTGCTCCTGTTTAGCATGTCAAAAGTTCAACCTCACTACTGACCTGGAGAAAATCACCATCTCTAGGCCTGTTGGGATTGGAGGCAGAAGACAGAGAAACCAGTACAGGAAATACTACTTTTCTCTACAGGTGTCACTTTGAGTCTCTTAGTTGCCCCAAGAATCACCAAGCACACTGCTCATGTTTTTGGACACTCTAACAGGGCTATCTCCTGAGCTATCCTTGCCATTCCAATCTGAGGCCCAGGCACAGGAACCTGAACCTGGTTTCCTGGAGATGCAGCTGTGACCTTAAATTTGCTGAAAGAAAGGCTTCTGGGGAGCTTTCTGGAGGTTTTTGCCAAGCAGCAGTAAGGAGGGGCTGTAGTAAATACTGCAGAGATGACCACTGAGTCACTGTCAGGCTTCAGGGGCCAGAGGATGCAGAGGGGAGGCTAAGAGAGACAGGAAGCACCATCTACCCAAAGCACCGTCTGGGCCAAAAGAATGAATAAGTCATCCAGCCATAAACTTTGGCCAGCAGAGCTCAGGGAGGAAGCAAGAAGGTCTATATCCCAAATTTGTTCCTTTCATCCTAGGGAGGAAGTCAAGTGAGGCTCTGGAGACTGAAAAATCTGAAAGCATTTCCTAAGGATACTAATTAAATTAATGGATAGGACAAAATTTAAAACTTATTGGACACAATCTTTTTTTCCTTGATGAGAATGCATGAAGCTCATAAAGAAGCCAGATCTGCTAAAGATAGAATAAAGAGTTTGCACTATCCAAATCATAGTGCAAACTAAAATATTGCAACCCTGTTAAATACGTAAATTAGTCGAAAGAGCTAAATAGCAAGGTGCAGCGGTGAAACATGACCTGTTTAAACAAAGTTGATTTTAATATAAAAAAATCAACTACTGTATTTTTAATGCATTCATTAAGGTAAAGTAATTTCAATGCTTACCTTCTACTTTATGTGTACAACAGAAGGTTTGAATTTGGAAATGCCAGATACTAGGTTTCTGAGGAAGATATGCTTTCTTTGTTGAGCAATGGAGAGGTCAGGATTGACCCAATGTTCTCCACAAGAAACATACACCTATAAAAGAAATCAGTCTCTGATCCTACACATGAGGCTTTATGGCAACATTATTTGTAACAGTCAAAGCTGGAAACAACCACAACAATCAAAATATCTTACAGTGGGAAAACAGTCAAACTACAGTCCTGTGGAGTGCTACTCAGTTATAAAAAGGAACAAACTATTGACAAAAACAACAATTTTGATGAATTTTAAGAATTTTTTACTGAGTTTAAAAAGTATTTCATCCTATCTTGTGGATCTATAATCATTTTAAAATAAAAAGGGTTTATAAATATTTTTAAAGCTGGGGCCATGATGCATTCTTGTAATCCCAACTACTCGGGAAGCTGAGGCAGAAGGATCCTGAGTTCAAGGTCACAGGCAGCCTGTGCAATTTAGTGATACCTTGTATTAAACATAAAAAATATGAAAAGAAATCATAAGTACAGCTAAGTAGGAGCATTTGTCTAGTCTGCTAAGGCCATGGCTTTAAACTTTAATACTGCCAACTCAATTAATTAAGAAGGGAGGTGAACGAAGTAGAGAAGGAAGGAAGGACTGAAAGGTTGTTATAAATCAGGGAGTGACAAACTGTGGCTAAGGCCTCAAAATGGCCTACTGCTCATTTTTATAAATAAAGTTTTATTGGAACACAGCCATGCCTTAATTTACAAGCTATCTATGGCTAATTTCTTGCTACAGTAACAGAACTGATATGTCAGAAGAGATCATGTGGCCCATAAAGCCTAAAATATTTACTATCTGGCCCTTTACAGAAAAATTTCTACAACCCTTGGTATAAATAAACTTGTAATTGTTGTTGTTAGGTGCCATCAAGTCATGTCCGACTTATAACGACCCACATAGGGTTTTCAATGGCTGATTGTTTTGGTATTGCTTGGGGAGTGGATTGCCACATCCTTCTCCCATTTTTGTAGTTCTGGGGACAGATCCCAGGGCCTCAGAGACCACAGAGTGGCGCTCTACCAACTTAGCTAAACCCCAGCAAATTTGTAATATAAACACAAAAATATTAATGTGGATATTTCTGAATAATGAGATTATGGGTGAGATTTGCTTACTCTTCTATTTTTCTTAAGTTTTTCTTTTCTTTCTTTCTTTCTGTTACTTCTTTTTTTTTTTTTTTCAGTATGGGGGTTGAATCCAGTGCCTTTTGCATGGTACGTAAGTGCTCTACTACTGAGATGCACCCCAAGCCCCTTTTTTATTTTTTATTTTGAGACAGGGTTCATTAAGTTGTGCAGGCTACCTCGAACTTGCAATCTTCTTGCCTTAGCCTCCCAAGTAGATGCAAGTACAGGTATATGCAATGATACCCAATTCTTATATGTTTTCTTTAAATATCTTTAAAAGAACACATATATCTTTTTAAAGATGGGGATAAATAGTGATATACTGAGAAAGACTCAGTATGGAGAAAGAGAAACCCAGCACTGCCTTTTCTGATCATTACACATTCATCATTACAAACTTTCTTTGTATAAGAACACAGCAAAAACTTTCTTTAAAATTTCCCCTTCTTTTTTTTTATTAAAAATGTTCATGTGGTACAGAGTAGAAAGACTTTTGCTATTTCCATTGTGCACCTATTATATCATTTCAAGAATATACAAAGTACTTAAGAAAGCAAATACCAAGGCAACAAATAACCCAACACATAAGTGGGCAAAGGAAATGAACAGACAGTTCTCAAAGGAAGAAGTTCGAAGAGCCAAGAAACATGAAAAAATACTTAATACCCTTAGCCATTAGGGAAATGCAAATCAAAACAACACTGAAATTCCATCTCATTCTAGTAACAATGGCCAAGATCAACAAAACAAGAACAAATACTGGCAAAGATGCAGAGAAAAAGGAACACTTTTATACTGCTGGTGTGATTGTAAAGTTGTTCAACCACTTTGGAAATCAATATGGAGATACCTTAGAAAACTAAGAATAGAAGTGCCATACAATCCAGCTATACCACTCCTGGGAATATACCTAAGGATGATATGCCATTGTACCACAGGGATACCTACATTTCTATAAATAATGCAGTACTCTTCACAACTGCAAGGGTATAGAATCAAAAAAGTCCATCAACAGACGAATGGATAAAAACCTTGATAGATAGATATATATATATAATTATTATTATATTATATATATGCAATGAAATATTACTCAGCAATGGAAAAATGAAATAGTATCATTTGCGGCAAAATGGATGGAACTAGAGAATATCATCCAAAGTGAACAAACCCAGGCCTCAA
>VMDO01042988.1:0-10188 GCA_007922755.1 Pedetes capensis
ATTATGATCTGATAAGGAACAGGGGATAATTTGTATATTCTTGAACTTGTTGAGGGAGTTCTTATGGACTAGCATATGATCTATTTTAGAAAACGTACCATGTCGAGCTGAGAAGAATGTGTATTCCTCCTCGTGTGGATGAAATATTCTGTATATATCTGTAAGATCCAGCTGGTTTAGGGTGGAGATTAGATTTGACATTGCAATAACTTTTCTCAGTGCAATCCATCTTTTGATTTCTTGACTGCTGCTTGTGTCCGTGTTGATTGTAGAACCAAGTAAAGTGAAATCTTGGATAATCTTAGTTTTTTCTCCATTTATCATGAAGTTGGGTGTTGGACTTTAGCTCAGTTGGTAGAGTGCTGCTATGGTCTCTGAGGCTCCGGGTTTGATCCCCAGCATGGCAAACATGGGAGAAGGATGTGGCAATTCACTCCCGCAGCAATTCTGAAAAACAATCAGCCATTGAAAACCCTATCAATAGCAGAGAAACACTGTCATAATGCAGGGCATGGCATAGTGTCTGGGAGTATTTGATTCTCTTGTACATAGGTTCACTATTAGTCAGACCTGACTTGTTGGTACCTAACAGTAGCAAGAACATCATGAAGTTGCTTTACGTTATATTTTTTCTGCTCATTGATATTCATTTTATTCACTTAGCAAATATTTTCCATTTATTTATTTATCCAGTGTGAGATCAAAGAAAATAGAAATATACAAAGTCTCTTTCTTCAGGGAACTTTAATATATGAATTTTACTCCATAAACTTAGAGAACAAGAAGTATCAATGACTTTGTTTTCTTTAAATCAAAGATATCATTAATCTGAGACCCAGCCATCTACTAAAAAAAACATTTGGTTTTCAGTTGTTATGTGACTTCCTTGGAATCATATAAAAATCCCAAGGGCTTATAAAAAGCAAACCATTTGTGGGGTTTTTCTGTTTTTTGTTTGTTTGTTTGTTTGTTTTTTGTTTTTTGTTTGTTTTTTAGTAGAAAACTGTAAGAAACATTGAAATTTAATAGTATTCTGGCTAGTTCATTCATGAGGGTCATCTTTGCTTTTGGTTGTGTTTGACTGGGCTATTTCACAACTATGGAGGAAAAAAAGTTCATTTATGGAACACTGATAGTAGTGAAAATGTTTTCAGTGAATAGCTAAGCTTACTATGTCTGTTCGTGGCAATGCCAATTAATTTTATCAGATTGACAAAGACCCTCTCCTTGACCAAACTCTAGTCAGTCTCCTCTAACCCCAGTAGACCCGGCAACCTTCCATGTTCCTCCCAATCCTATCTGTAACTCTGAGGTATAACAAGACTCTAAGTCAATTTGGTACAGGAATTGAGGGTAAAGCCTCAATTCCCAGTGTTAGGCTCAGCCACCCATCCTCAATATGCTGATTAAAGAGACAAGGAATGATGAAAAGCAGAGAAAGGAGGTTTAATCAATGTGTACATTGGGGAGAGGAATAGGTGAAGGAGTCCTGTGACCCCAAGTCCGTCTTTAGGAAACTTACGTGAGCTTTTGGTTTAAGTAGGGGAAAAATTGTGAGGTGGGGCAGGAGCTATGCATAATTTAGCATTCTTCTTCATAGTGGATCTCAGTTCTTGTTTTGCAGGGTGGTTTTGGGAAGTTATTATCTGCCATCCCTGGAGGGGTTATTTGTAGCCTCTTGTCAAAGGTATATTTATCAATTAAATTTTCCCACATTCAGAGTGGTTATAGATTTAGGACAAGTTCTAGAGAACTTCAGAAACCTCTTGGGGGTCTGAGACTTGTGGCTCCAAGGGAGGAGTCAATGCTTTTCAGTAAAGGCGGTTTATAAATGCCAGTTATAAGTTTAGCAAGACCTCAATATCTGTTCACCCTTGACAGCTAATCCAATTTGTCATCCCTCATCATCTCCCAAGACATTTTATCACCCTGGCCTGTCTTCAGCACTCACCCTGTTGGATCTGTTTAGTTAGACTCCGACCCTGTATGTTTCCTCTAGGTACCTTTCCATCCACTGACCCTGATTCGGCTCCTGAGCTGGAAATCCCACTTACCCATCTTGTACTCAGAATGGATCTCAGTTATACTGAGGACGACTTTTCCCTATTGACTAAGATATTTTTGGTACTGTAGCTAATATTTTAATTAACTTCCATATTTACTTTCATTGTCACTTTATGTATATTTATGTCACTTTATGTATACAGCTTCTTAGAATCTTATTTAGTCAAATATCCAAACTTTTCAACATTTTTGACAATTTTTATGATTTTGTCCTCCCTGAAACAAATCCTAAAACAACTCTTGATCTTGAATTGATTTTGAGATTTCCTGAGGGGCCCCTGCAAAATCTCGAAGGGTTTGTTTTCTCACCTTGTGAAAGAGAGATGTTAACTTGGTTTATTTTACATGTTGAACTGCATGAAAAGGCATAGTGAAGGAAAGAAGAGAGACTTGATCTTTCTTAGGTTGTATTCATATGAGTCATATTGACGTAGGATAAAAAGACAGGGACAATTTTGGAAACATGGAAAGGAAAGAGAATCTGATTTAAGTCTCACTCAACAAAAACCAAGGACTCTAACACAACTATTAAAGTTGCAGTGAAAACTGCCTGCATAAAAACATTATTTTTTATTAAAATTTTTTTACAGTAAATTTTGCTATTAAATAAGAATAACTCAAAAAGATACCAAACTATAAAAAATTTCGAAGAGTATATTTAAGCTACAAAATGTATCATACAAGGCAATACATCCATGAATAAATAGATGGTGAAATTAGGATAATTTTTAAAATTTATAACTGTTGATGGTGTACAAATAATGTCATTTGCTACATCCATTATGCAACTATTAAATCTATTTTGTTTACACATTCATCATCTGACATATTTTACAGAACATTATGAACTAAAGAAGGAAAGAAAAATGTAGAAATTTTAATTAACAGTCAGTGAAAATCATGAAATCATCGGTTGTATTCTCATTGTTTTCCTTCTTCCTTCTTTTTTCACGTATTCATATAGTTGCAGCCTGTATTTTGTGTTTTTCCTTGCTCTCTTCACCCTTCTGCATTGATCCCCCTCCCTTTCCCCCTTCCCCAACTTTGGCTCCTACCTGCTGATCCCACCCCCTTCCTATTGGGTCCACTTGTATTTTCATTCTTAGAGTAGTATGGTTGTTCATTTTTATGTATCTACATAGGTAAAGGCCTGGAGCCATAGCCCTGTGGCATCTGATCCCATCAGATCTCGGAAGCTAAGCAGGGTAAGGCCTGGTTAGTACCTGGATGGGAGACCGCCTGGGAACACCAGAAGCTGTAGGCTTGGGAGAAGGATGTGGCAACCCCTCCCAAAAATCAATCTGCCATTGAAAACCCTATGCACGGCAGAGAAGCACTGACAATAGTGTTTCCCCTGTTATACAGAGGGTCGCTATGAGTCGGATATCTACTCGACGGCACCTAACAACAACAACAACATATGTAAAAGCCTGCAGCTCTACCCCCTGACAACCAATCTCATCAGAAGTCAGAAGCTAAGCAGAGTTGGGCCTGGTTAGTACTTGGATGAGAGACTGCCTGGCAAAACCAGGTGCCATAGGCTTGGGAGAAGGACCTGGCAGCCCACTCCCCCCACCAAAAACAAAAACATAAACCAATACAAATACAAAACAAAACAATCAGTCTTTGATAATTCTATGAATAGCAGAGAAGCACTGACAGGTAGTGTTTCATCTGTTGTATATAGGATCACTATGATTGATTCAGATCCAACTTGAGGGCTCCTAACAAAGCAACATATATGTAAAAACAATTATTTCCTTTAAGTTAGATTGGATCCCACATATGTTGTTGTTGTTGTTAGGGGCTGTCTAGTCAGTATCCAACTCACAGCGACCCTCATAGGGTTTTCAATGGCTGTTTCGGGATTGCCTTGGGAGTGGATTGCCAGGTCCTTCTCCCATTTTTGCGGTGCTGGGAATTGAACTTGGGACCTCAGAGACTGCAGCGCAGTGCTCTACCAACTGAGCTAAATCCCAGCCCGTTGTTGTTGTTGTGTTCCATCAAGTCATGTCTGATTCATAGTGACCCTTATAGGGTTTTCAATGGCTGATTGTTACAGGATTGCCTCAGGAGTGGATTGCCATGTCCTTCTCCCATTTTTGCAGTGCTGGGAATTGAACTCAGGACCTCTGAGACTGCAGAGTGGCACTCTACCAACTAAGCTAAATCCCAGCCCCCCCCACATATGAGTGAGAGCATATTGTATTGTCTCTTTTTGAGTCTAGGTTAATTCACTTAAAATGATACCCAGTTCCATCAATTTTGCTGCAAATGACATAATTTCATTTTTCTTTACTGCTGAGTAATATTCCATTATGTATATATACCACAATTTTCAAATCAACTCCTCCATCAATGGACATCTTGGTTGATTACATATCCTTGCATTTGCAAAGAGTGTTACATTAAATATTGAAGTGCAAGTGATCCTGCAGCATGATGACTTATCTTCCTTTGGGTATATTCCTAGGAGTGATACAGTTGGGTTGTATGGTAGTTCTATTCTCAGTTTTCTAAGGTATATCCATACTGATTTCCAAAGTGGCTTAACTGATTTACAGTCTCACCAGCAGTGTGAAAATGTTGCTTTTTCTCTGCATCCTCACCAGCATTCGCTATTATTGTTTTGTTAGTCTTGCCATTCTTACTGGAGTGAGATGGAATCTCAGTGTTATTTTGATTTGTATTTCCCTAATGGTTATGGATATTGAGCATTTTTTTCATGTTTTTTATTGGCTATTTGTATTTCTTCTGATGAGAACAGTCTGTTCAGTTCTATTGTCCACTTATTGGGTTGTTATTTTGGTATTTGATTTCTTAAGTTCTTTCTATATTCCAGAAATTAGTTCTCTCACAGATGTGTAGGATGCAAATATTTTCTCCCATTCTGCAAGCTCTCCCTTAATCTGTCGTTTCCTTTGCTGTAGAGAAGCTTTGTAGTTTTATGTAATCCCATTTGTCAGTTCTTAGTGCAGTTTTCTGGGCAACTGGAGTCTTGTTAAGGAAATACTTACCTATGCCTATGTGTTGGAGAACTTCCCTATCTTTTCTTCTAGTAGTTTTAAAGTTTTTACTTTTATGTTAAGGTCTCTGATCCTTTTAGAGTTGACTCTTATACAGATTGAGAGACACAGGTCTATTTTCATCCTTCTGAATGTGGATATCCAATTTTCCCAGCACCACTTGTTGAAGAGGCTATCTTTTTTCCAATGTATGTCTTTAGCCCCTTTGTCAAAGATGAGGTAGCTGTAGTTACATGGGTGTGTCTCTGGGTCTTCAATTTTGTTCCATTGATCTTCATGCCTATTTTATGCCAGTAACAAGTTGTTTTTGCCACTATGGACCTGTAATATAATTTGAAATCAGGTATCATGATACCTCCCGCACTGGTTTTGCTGCTTAGGATTGTTTTGGCTATATGTGGTCTTTTGTGCTTCCATACAAACTTTAGGATTGTTTTTTTCTGTTTCTGCAAAGTATGACACTGGAATTTTGATGAGGATTGCATTGAATTTGTAAATTGCCTTTGGTAGGATCCATTTTCATAATATTAATTGTTCTGATCAATGAGTAAGGGAGATCCTTCCATCTTCTAATATCTTCTGGTATTTCTTTCTTTAATGTTTTGAAGTTTGCATTATAGAGGTCTTTAGATTCTTCTTGTTGTTGCTAGGTGCCATCAGTTCAGTGTCTCACTTATAGCAACCCTATGTGCAACAGACAGAACACTATTATCATGCTTCTCTGCTATTCATAGTGTTTTCAATGGCTGATAATGTTTTGGGAATGTCCTTCTCTCAAGCCTATAGCACCTGGTGTTCCCAGGTGGTCTTCCATCCAAGTACTAACCAGGCCCAACCCTGCTTAGCCTCTAAGATCTGACAGGATTGGGTGCCACAGTGATATGGCTGCAGGCTCTAGATTCTTTGATAAGCTTAATTTCTAAATATTTAATTTTTTGGTGAGTTATTGTTTGCTGTTGGTACAAAGGAAGGCTACTGACTTTTGGGGCTGGGATTTAGCTCAGTGGGAAGAGCACTGCGCTGCAGTCTCTGAGGTCCCGAGTTCAATTCCCAGCACCACAAAAATGGGAGAAGGGCCTGGCAATCCACTCCCAAGGCAATCCCGAGAGAGTCAGCCATTGAAAACCCTATGAGGGTCACTATGAGTCAGATACCGACTCGACAGCACCTAACAACAACAACAACAACAACAACTGATTTTTGAGTGTTAATTTTGTATTCTGCCATGTTGCAGAAGGAGCTAATTAGATCTAAGAGTTTTTTACTAGAATTTTTAAGATCCTTTAGGTATAAGACCCTGTCATCTGCAAATAGAGAGTTTGAGCTCTTCTTTCCCAATTTGTATTCCTCTTATTTCTTTCTCTTGCCTGATTGCTCTGGCTAGGACTTTAATTGCAATATTGAACAAAAGAGGAAAGAGTGGACATCCTTGTCTTATTTCTGATCTTAGAGGGAATGCTTTTAATTTTTTACTATTTAATATTATGTTGGCTATAGGCTTGTCATATACAGCCTTCATCATGTTGAGATAAGTTCTTTCTATGGCTAATTTCTTCAGGATTTTTAGCATGAAAGGATGTTGAATTTTGTTGAAGGCTTTCTCTGCATCAATTGAGATGATCATGTGATTTCTGTCTGAAAGTTCTTCTGATATGTTGGATTACATTAATTGTTTTATGTATGTTGAACCAGGCTTGCATCTGTGGAATGAAACCCAATGGATCATGATGTATCATGTTTTTAAATTGTTTTTATGTGTTGCTGTATTACAAGAATTTTATTGAGGATTTTTGAATCAATGTTGATTGGGGAAATTGGTCTATCGTTCAGTCTATAGTTCTCTTTCTTTGTAGTATCCTTGTCTATTTTTAGTATCACGGTAATACTGGCATCATAAAATGGACTTAAAGCATAAACTTTCATTTTCTATTTTATGAAATATTTGAGGAGGATGGGTATTAATTCTTCTTTAAAAATTTGATAGAATTCAGCTGTGAACCTGTCAGGACCTTTTCTTTGTTGGGAAGTTTTTTTTTTATTACTGCCTCTATCTCATTGGCTGAAATCATTCTGTTTAATATGCTTATGTCCTCAAAGTTTAGTTCTGGTAAGTCATAAGTGTTGATGAATTTATCAATTTCCTTTTTATTTTCATTTTTTGGGGGAATACAATTTCTCAAAGTAGTCTCTGATGATTTTCTGTATTTCATTGGTATCCATTTTACGTCCCCTTCTTATCTCTGATTTTATTAATTTAGATCTCTCTCTCTCTCTCTCTTTCTCTCTTTCTCTCTCTTATGTACACACACACATGAGTATGGCTAAGGGAGTGTCATTTTTTAAATCCTTTTGAAGAACCAGTTCTTGGTTTCATTAATTTTTTGTGTTGTCATTTTAATCTCTATTTTGTAAATTTCTGCCTTGATCTTAATTTCTTTCTGTGTATTCCTTCTGGGCTGGCTTGTTGTTGGCTTTCTATTGCCTCAAGGTGTGTCATTAAGTTATTTAATTGGGTCTTTCCCATCTTATTGATGAAGGCACTCATGGCTATGAACTTCCCTTTTAGAACTGCCTTTGCTGTATCCCATAGATTCTGGTAGGCTGACTTTTCATCATCATTCTATTGAAGGAAATTTTTTTTTGAGGTACTGGGGGTTGAACCCAGGGCCTCACACTTGCATGCTTTGCAAGTGCTGTACAACTGAGCTGCATACCCAGCCCATATTTTTACTTTTTTTTTTTTTTTGAGACATGGTCTTGCTAAGGTACACAGACTGCACCTGGTCTCAAGCTTGTGATCCTCCTGCCTCTGCCTCCCAAGTTGCTAGGATTATAGGCATGTGCCACCATACCTGGCAATTGAAGGAAGTTTTAAATTTCCTTTCTGATTTCTTTGATGACTTATTGATCATTCAGAAGTGTGTTATTTAGTCTGAATGTATTTGAATATTTCTTAAGTTTTTCTTGATTTCAAGTTCTAGTTTTATTCCATTGTGATCTGATGACTTCATTTTCTTGTATTTATTGAGGCCATTTTTGGGAACTAAAATGTGAAAAGTTTCATATGGTGCTGAGAAGAATGTGTATTCCACCTCTGAAGGATGAAATATTCTGTAAACATCTGTTAGGTCCGGTTGATTTATGGTGTTATTTAAGTCCTTCATTTCTCTGTTCATTTTTTTTTTTGCTTTGAATTTTGATTCTCTTGCAGAGAATGTGGGATGTAGTGGGATGTTGACCTCTCCCATAATAATTGCCAGTAAGTTTTGTTTTATGAAATTAGAAGCTCCTGTATTTGGTGAATAAATATTGACAAATGTTATGTCCTCTTGGTTGACTGTTCTTTTTACTAATATGAAGTGACCTTCTTTGCCTCTTCTAATTAGTTTCTGGTTGAAGTCCAGATTGTCAGATGTTAGTATAGCTACCCCTGCTTTTTTTTGTCGCTGTTGTTTCCATAAGGTTGGGTATATTATTTCCAGCCTTTAATTTTTATATTTTTATGGTTTCTGTTAATGAGATAAGTCTCTTGACATATGGAGGGCTTTTGTTTTTTAATCCAATTGGCCAATCACTATCTCTTGATTGATGAGTTAAAACCATATACAGTTAGGGTGATTATTGAGAGGACCTTGGTGTTCTGGTTGTTTCTCTTCTTTGGTTCTTAATTAGCTTGTTATGTTCATGATTTATTCTCATATTTTTTATTTATTCCTGTAATCTTGCATTTGAGCTTGTCTCACTTCTTCTGTATGTAATATTTCCTTAAGAATCCTCTGCAATGCTAGCTTGGTGGATGTAAATTGCTTATGCTTGTCAATATAATGGAAAGTCTTGAACTCTCCATCTATTGTAAAAGATAGTTTTGTTGGGTAAAGTAACCTGGGTTGGCAGTTATTCTTTTTCAAGACTTGAATAATGTCTGACCATGCTTTCCTTGCCTTTAGGGTTGTTGAGTAGTCAGCAGTTGCCTTTGTAAGAGAATTGGCATTTCTCTCTTGCAGCCTTTAAAACAGTTTCTTTGCTCTGTAGATTTAGCATTCCTATTATAATATATCATGGAGAGGGTCTGTTCTGATCTACTCTGTTTGGAGTTCTGGAAGCCTCTGTGGTTTTGGTATTTATTTCTTCTCTTAGGTTTGGGAAGTTTTCAGATATTATCTCTGAAAAGTTTTCCTATTCCCCTAGTGTTAGTTTCAGCTCCATCATGAACCCCTGTATTAGAAGGCTGTGTAGAGACATTATTTTGAAAAATATTTTATGTGAAAATGTTAAAATAACTATACTTGGAGTTAAAATGTATATGATCTTTTAATTTAACCATACTTTCCCCTCTGTAATTCTGTGCTTCTTTGAGAACCTCACAAATGGGAATATGGGCCATGTTTGCAGTTAGGACATGCCCAGGCAGTATCCTTGTGAGTCTTTTCTTATCTATAAACCTATGCAATGCACCTCTTGGACACCTTATAATCTCATTTCACAAAAGGGAAGTTTTTCCAGTAAAAGGTATGCCACAATACACATGGAAGAGAAGGTATCTTTATATGTTGACTTATATTATTTTGGATATGTATCCAGGAATGGTATAGCTGGATCATATGGTAATTCTATTTTAATCTTTTGAGAAACCTCCATACTGATTTCCATAATGGCTGCACCAACCTACATTTCCACTAGCCATGTACTAGATTTTCTTCCTCACAGCATCCATCCCGCACATGTCTGTCAGTTTGCCATGGGGGCTTGCGTGTTGTGATGAGGCTGAGAGCTCTGCCACTGTAACCTTAGACATGAGCAAGGTTACCCAAGGTGGACAGGTTTTCAGCTGAGCTTCCAGGCTAAGACAGACTAGGGAGTAGGACCTGGCGAGCCACTCCCGAAACAACTAGCCATTGAAAACCCTATGGATAGCAAAGAAACACTGTCAGATATAGTGCTAGAAAATGAGGCCCCCAGGTTGGAAGGCACTCTAAAGACTACTGGGGAAGAGTTGCCTCCTCCAAGTAGAGACTACTGTGATGAGGGAAATGGAGTAAAACCCCAGGGTGCTCAACGTGATGATGTGACACGACTCAAAATGAGGAGAAACAACTGT
>VMDO01042989.1:0-10199 GCA_007922755.1 Pedetes capensis
TAATTTTCAGGGAAGAAAAAGAAATTTACCATTATAATTTGTCTTTTTTTTCCTACAAAAAAAGTCATCATCAATATTTTATTTCCTTAGATATAATTTCTTTTGATATAATTTTAGATTAACATGCAGTTAATTTATGATACAGGAGAACCTTGTTCACCTTTTACCAAATCTCCCAGCGGTAACATCTTGTACTCTTTGGTACAAATTCACAACCAGAATGCTGAGAGTCATACATCAATGAATAGTGCTTTCCCATTACCACAGGGAACCCTCATGTTGCTCTCATATAGCAATGCCTATGTCCCCTTTTACCCTTAATCTTCTCCTTTACTCCTTAACAGGTTAAGCATTCATCTTTCCTCTATTTCTATAATTTTAACATTTCAAAATTGTTATATAAATGGAATCATATAGTATACAACTTCTGTTTTTTTCACTCAGCATGGTAGCCTGGAGATTTTTCTAGATTATTGCATATATAAGTACATATCCCTTTTTATTGCTGAGTAGTGTTCTGTAGTACCAAAGTGCCATAATTTATTAAACCTTCCACATATTGAAGGCCATCTGGAATGTTTTTGGTTTTTAATTATTATCAACAACATTGCTATATGTATTACTCTACTGGGTTTTGGGAGAAGGACCTGGCAACCCACTCCCAAAAAATCAATCTGCCATTGAAAACCCTATGAACAGCAGAGAAGCACTGACAATAGTGTTTCCCCTGTTGTACAGAGGGTCGCTATGAGTCGGATACCGACTCGACGGCACCTAACAACAACAACAACTGGGTTTTACATGAATATATGTTTTCATTCCTTGGGGATAAATGACCAAAAATGCAATGGGCAGATAATATGGAAATTGTGTATTTAGTTTTTAAAGAAACCTTCAAACTTTTTGTACCACCAAATATTAGTAATCCAGTTTCTCTGAATTCTGACATTATTCAGTGATGTTATTACTTGTGTAAACCGTTCTGATACATGCATTCTGATATGATCACCCTGTTGTGATTTGAGTTTGTATTTCCCTAATTGCTAATGATTTTGAACTGCTTTTCACATGTTATCTTTAATTTTATTTAGTGAAATGTCTCTTCATGTCTTTTTTCATCTTGTAATTAGATTATTTCTTTAACTGTTGAGTCTTTAGAAGTCTTTATAGAGTCTAGGTATTAGTCCTTTGTCAGGTATGTGGTTTAACATATTTTTCTGTCTCTGTTGTCTTCTCATCCTCTGAACAAGGTCTTTTGTTGAGCAACAATGTTCAGTTTTGATGAAGTCTAATTCATCAAATTTATCAGTTTTTCCTTTTTTGGGTTATGCTTTTGATTTCAGCCCAAGAATGTTCTCCTAGTCCTGAAACCCAAATATTCCCACTCTTTATAAGTCTTACTGTTTTATATTTTACATTGAGTCTATGATCCATTTTGAGGGTTTTTTTTTTTTTCTATTTTTGCAGTACTTGGTGGTTGAACCCAGGACCTGACACATACTTTGCAAGTGCTCTATCACTGGACTGCATCCCCAGCCCAGTTTTAATTTTTTTTTATTTAGAGACAGGGTCTCATTAGATTTTGCAGGCTGCCTCTGGTCGTAAACTTGCGATCCTACTGCCTCAGCTTTCTGTGTCACTGTGATTAAAGGCATGCACCACTGCTACCAGCTAGTGCTAATTTTATATAACATGTGAGTCTCAGGTTGAGATTCATTATTTTTACCTGTAGTGTCTAGTGACTTTCACACTATTTGTTGAAAAGTCTGTATTTCCTCTAACAAATTGTTTTTGTGCCTTTGTCAAAAATCAGCTGGGGATATTGAGTAGCTCTAACTGGGACCTTAATTATGTTCCAGTGATCTATGGGTCTACTGCTTCACCAACTCTACTGTCTTGTTGTTGTTAGGTGCTGTCTAGTCAGTATCCAACTCATAGCGACCCTACATACAACAGGGGAAACACTATTGTCAGTACTTCTCTGCTGTTCATAGGGCTTTCAATGGCGGATTGATTTTTGGGAGTGGGTTGCTTGGTCTGTCTCCCAAGCCTACAGCACCTGGTGTTCCCTGGCGGTCTTCCATCTAAGTACTAACCAGGCCGACCCTGCTTAGCTTCTGAGATCTAATGGGATCGGATGCTACACTGCTACAGCCGCAGGCCTACAGTCTTGGCTATTATATAAAGTCTTGAAATTGGGTATACTAAATCTCCCAATTTATTTTTCTCTTTCACATTGTTTTAGCTATTCCAGTTCCTTCACCTTTCCATATAAATGTTGGAGTAATCCTACTTACATCTATAAAAATTCTTTTTCTATTTTAAATTGCTGTTGTCATTGCTAGGAGCAGTCAACGCAGGTCTGACTCTTACATACAACAGATCCTACATACAACAGAATGAAACACTTCCTGACCTTGTGCCATGCCTGGCACTATATCAGTGCTTCTCTGCTATTCACAGGGTTTTCTGTGGCTGATTGTTTTGGGATTGTTTTGGGTATGGGCTGCCAGATCCTTACCCCAATTTTGCGGTGCTGGTGATAGAACCCAGGGCCTCAGAGACTTTAGAGCAGCACTCTTTCAACTCAGCTAATCTCCAACCCCTTTTTAACTAGCATATATTAATTGTACAAAGTAAGAGATTTAATAATGACATTTCCATACATACTGCTATGGTTTGAATATGAAATGTCCCATAGAGGCTCATGTTTTGAATACTTAGTCCCCAGTTGGTGGCATTATTTTGGGAGGTTCTAGAAACTTAAGAGGGTGGGCCTAGTTGAAGGAAGTAGATCATTAGCAGTGTCACTTTGAAGGTTATGCATCATCTCCATTCCCTTCTCTGCTTCCTGTCCACCAAGAGGTGAACAGCCTCCTCTTCCACATGGTCCCACTGCCATGATTCCTGCCCAGAAATGCAGAGTCAATTGATCATGGATTGAATTCTCTAAAACAATGAGCCATCATTAATAATTCCTCCCTTTGAGTTGTTCTGTTAGGAATTTCATCACAGCATTGAGAAAGCTAGCACACACACATATAATATATTTTGATCATAAGCACTCCGCTTATCTCTTCTCCCTCCTCCTTTTCCCCTTCCACATCCCTAATAGCTGTTCTTTTACTTTCCTGTCCTTTTCTTTTTTCCCTATGTCCACACATGAGAAAAAACATACAATACTTTTCTTTGAGAGACTGGCTTATTTCATTAAAGTGATGATTTCCAGTTCCATCTATTTTCCTGAAAATGACATAACTTCATTCTTCTTTATGACTAAATAAAATTCCATTATATATATTACACCACATTTTATTTATCTATTCATGCCGTAGGGTAGACACCTAGGTTCTTCCATAAACTTGGCTATTGTGAGTAATGCAGTGATAAGCATGGGCAGGCATGTAGGTACCTTCATAGTAAGTTGTCTTTGGGATATATATCCCACGAATGGTGTTGCTAGATCATATGGAAGTTCTATTTTTAAATTTTGAGGAATCTCTTTTCTGATTTCCATAGTAGCTGGACTAAGTTGCATTCCTACCAACAGTGTATAAGAGTTCCTTTCCTCCCACAGCTTCATCAACATTTGTTATTTTTGTTGTCTTCATGATAGCCATCCTGCCTTGAGTAAGATGAAATCCCAATGTCGGTTTGATTTGCATTTCCCTGATGCCTAAAGATGCTGAATATTTTTCATGTATTTATTGGTCATTGGTACTTCTTCACTCTAAAAAATCTATTCAGTTTGTTTGCCCATTTATTGATTGTGTTACTAGCTTTTGAATTATGGTGCTGGAGATGTCTGTTGAATATACAATAGACTACCAAAAGAACCAACAAATCTGTCCTAGAAGAAGTGCAACCAGAGTGCTCCTTGGAAGCAAGAATGGACAGACTGCATCTTACATATTTCAAACATATAGTCAGGAGAGATTAATCCCTGGAAAAAGATATCATGTTTGGGAGAGTGGCAAATCAATGAAAAAAAGGAAAACGCTCCACCAGATGGATTGACACAGTATCTGCAACAACGGGCTTAAATATAAATAAGATTGTGTGCCTGGCACATAATCGAGAAGTGTTTTGATCTGCTATACATAGGGTTTGACTGGGATTTAGCTCAGTTGGTAGAGAGCTGCTCTGTAGTCTCTGAGGTCCCGAGTTCGATTCCCAGTACCGCAAAAATGGGAGAAGGACATGGCAATCACTTCCAAGATAATCCTGAAACAATCAGCCATTGAAAACTGTATAAGGGTCACTATGAGTCAAACATGACTTGACGGCACCTAACAACAACAACAATACATAGGGTTGCTATGAGTCAGATTTGACTTGATGGCACCTAACAACAACAACATTGCTTTTTTTTTTTTTAAGTTATTTTTATATTCTGGGTATTAGTCTCCTCTCAGGTAGTTTGAAAGATTTTCTCTCATTCTGTAGGCTATCTCTTCTTTTGTTTTTTCCTTTGCTGTAAAGAAGCTTTTTAATTTTATGCAATCTCTCATGTTTCAATTCTTGTTATTATTTCCCAAGCAATTGGAATGTATACCTACATCTTGAATTTTTTCTCCTGTTTTCCTTGAGTAGTTCAAAATTCCTGGTCTTACAGTAGGGTATTTGATCTTTCTTGATTTTAGTTTTGTCCAGTGTAAAATAGGGATCAGTTTCAGTGTTTTACACGTAGCTATCCAGTTTTCTGCATGCAGCGGTAGCCCTGTGGCATCCGATCACATCAGATCTAGGAAGCTAAGCAGGGTCAGGCCTGGTTAGTACCTGGATGGGAGACCGCCTGGGAACACCAGACGCTGTAGGCTTGAGAGAAGGACCTGGCAACCCCCTCCCAAAAATCAATCTGCCATTGAAAACCCTATGAACAGCAGAGAAGCACTGACAATAGTGTTTCTCCTGTTGTACAGAGGGTCGCTATGAGTCAGATACTGACTCGACGGCACCTAACAACAACAACAATCCAGTTTTCTAAGCACCACTTGTTAAAGAGGCTGTCTTTTTAAAATATGTTTTTCATACCTTTGTCAAGTATCAGATGGTTGTAGCTGTGTGGTTTTTATCTGTATTTTCCATTCTATTCCACTGGTTTGTGTGTCTGCTGTGCCCATACTTTGCTGAGATTTTTTTACCTTGGCTCTGTAGTAGAGTTTAATATCAGGTATTATAAAATCTCCAGAATGGCTCTGTTTTTTTTTACCCAGGATTGCTTTGGGTATTTGAGGTCTTTCGTGTTTCCATATGAATTTAAGGATTTCTATTTCTGTGAAGGGGCTGGGATTTAGCTCAGTGGGTAGAGCGCTGCACTGCAGTCTCTGAGGCCCCGAGTTCGATTCCCAGCACGGCAAAAGTGGGAGAAGGGCCTGGCAATCCACTCCCAAGGCAATCCCGAAGCACTCAGCCATTGAAAACCCTATGAGGGTCGCTATGAGTCAGATACCGACTCGACGGCACCTAACATAACATTTCTGTGAAAAATGTCACTGGAATTTTGATGGGGATTGCATTGAAACTATAGATTGCTCTTGATAATAAGGCCATTTTCACCATGTTAATTCTGCCTCTCTGTAAACATGGCAGATCTTTCCATCTTTGTTGTTGTTGTTGTTGTTGTTGTTAGGTGCCGTTGAGTCGGTATCTGACTCATAGCGACCCTGTGTACAACGGGGGAAACACTATTGTCAGTGCTTCTCTGCTGTTCATAGGGTTTTCAATGGCAGATTGATTTTTGGGAGGGGGTTGCCAGGTCCTTCTCCCAAGCCTACAGCTTCTGGTGTTCCCAGGCTGTCTCCCATCCAGGTACTAACCAGGCCTGACCCTGCTTAGCTTCCGAGATCTGACGGGATCGGATGCCACAGGGCTATTGCTGCAGGCTTCCATCTTTAGTGTCTACTATAATTTATTTTTCATGATCAGTAGTTTTCATTATAGAGATCTTTAACTTCATTGTTGTTTTTGTTCGTTTGTTTTGTTTGTTTTTTTGAAGCTACTACAAATGAGGTTGTTTTAGTTTCCTGTCTTGTTTTTCAGCAAGTTTGTTGTTGTATGTATGGAAATGCTACTAGTTTTTGTATGCTGCCTGTGTAGCCTGCTACTTTGCTAAAAGTGTGCATTGGACCTAAGAGTCTTCTGGTGGAGTTTTTGAGTCCTTTTTCGTACAATGTCATACCATCTCCAAACAAGGATAATTAATTTGACCTCTTCCTTACCTACTTGCATCCTTTTAAGTTTTCTCTTGCCTTGTTTTGACTAAAATTCTTTAAGTAGGCATTGAATTAATCTCTTCATTAATTGGTAATAAATTGATGTTATTTCTATGTTCAGACTTCCAGTGTGTTATCATTGTTGATTGCTTTATTGGTGTTTGGTCTATTTTGGCATACAAGTACTATAGGTATTTGCTAGATTTAACCAAGATATTTCTATTGTGATGGAATCATAAATTTTATTATGTTGTAAATTTCAATATCCTCATATTATTCTAGTAAATTAAGTACAATACATTTTAATATTTATTTTGTGTCTTATAAACTTTATTGATTCTTTAGCTCTAAAAGTTGTTTGCTTTGGGTATTATCTGTAGGTTCTATGTGATTTTTGACATAGACAATCATAACTGCAAACAAAAGTGGTTTTCATCCTTTCATTTTAATGTGTTTGTTGTTAATTTCCTCTCCTTGGCTTTTTGCACTGGGTAATAGATCCTCCACTAAGCTTTGTAAGAATAGTTATACTTGACAACCTTGCCTTGTTATTAGTTTTAGGGAATAAACATTCCTTATTTTATCATTGAGTATAGTGTTACAAGTAAGTTTTTTGGCAAATATTCCTTATCAACTGGCAGTTCTATTCTATTCCTTTCTTTTTTCTGATAGTATTCTAAAATCATGAATAGGAATTGACTTTTATAAAATACTCTTTGTACATCAATTGATTATGTGATCCATCTTTTTGTCTTGCTAATATGAAAATTGTGTTGATATGGGCAAGATCACCCTAATAACCTTTATTTTTATTTTTATTTTGTAGTACTGTGTATAGAACCCATGGCCTTTTGACTGCTAGGCAAGTACTCCATCACCAAACATGCCCAATCCTTTCCTTTACTTTTTATTTTGAGACAATGGCCTAGAACTCACAATCCTCCTGCCTCTGCCACCCTACTCACTGGGATTATAAGTATGTGCCAAGACACCAAGCTTGAAGTAGCCCTTAATTCCTAATATAAACACTACTAATCATGACATATTATTCTTTATATGCACTGCTGAGCTCTGCTTGCTAATATTTTGTTAAATTTTTTTGGCATTAACATTTACAATTGATATTGGTCTACAATATTATTTACTTTTATCCTATCTTTAGTTTTGGTTTGAGAATAATGCTAGATGAATAAAATAAATTGGGAAATAATTCCTTTTCTTCAACTTTCCAGAAGATATTAGATATAACTTGCTAAGTTTTGTATAAATATTTGGTAGAAATGTCCAGTAAAACCATCTGGTGCTGTAGATAACCTTTTAGTGTGAGTTTATGTTTCAAATTGGATGAGTTATAATTTGTTTGCTTGCTTTTTCCAAGGAATTAGTCAATTCAAGTTGCCAAATATATTGGTTAGGAGTTCATAGCATTTTAAAATTTTACTTCTGGTGTTTTACAGAGTCTATAATGATATTTTATTTTATTTTTAATATAAGTAATTTGTATATTTTTCTCAATTTTGTCAGTCTTACCAGAGGTTTTCCAGTTCATCTTTGTATAGAGTAGGTTTTTATTTCATTTATTTTGCCTATTATTCATTGTTTCAATGTCATTGATTTCTGTTGTTTTCGTTATTAGATTCTTCCTTTGGTCTTGGGTTTATTTTACTCTTTTCTAGTTTCTTGAGGCAAGTGCTTATATTATTGATTAGAAACTTTTGCCCTTTTATAACATATGCATTAAATGCTCTCATTTCCCCTCTAAGTACTATTTTAGTTGTATCCTAAAAATTTTGATACACTCTGTTTTCATTTTCACTTAGTTCAAACATTTTTAAAAATTTCCTTTGAGACTTTCTCATTGACCCATGGATTATGCAGAAATTCTTTGCTTAGTTTTCATAATTTTGAAGATTTTCTTTCCTTTTATAAAATTTATTTCTACTTTATACCACTGTGGTAGAGAAGCACTTATGATTTCAAGTGTTTTACATCTTTTGTGTTCCAGGATATGTTTATCCTGGGGTATACATTTCATGAGTTCTTGTTTTGTGGAAGCTTATTGGTGGGTGATTATCTATTATACATCTTCTAAAAACCCTTTGACAGGAATGTAGAGGGTTATCTTAGTACTTCTGAGTGGGGGTGAATGTGTAGACACCATCCCTCCTGCCATGAACTCAGATGATGCCTGCCCTCCTGCCAGGATCTCAAGAGTGAGAGATGGAAAGCAGGGCTTATTACTATCTGGAAGTTTACTCCCCATTTCCTATTCATGGCACCTGGTTCCTTACTGAGTTTTTTCTCACCCCACTCCATGTGGGGAGTTTGGTTTCCCCATTAGTGGCAAGAGTTGAAATTTAGGTTAATCACTTTTCTATTGCTGGAGTTAGTGGGTAAGGGGCCACACTTTTTATTTTAGTGTTTGGTGGGTGTGGAGTGATTGTTGTCTAAAACTCTTCTGTCTTTCTATGCTCTTCTTTTATCATCCTTTGGTTAGAGACACAAGTGACTGGTGTGTGTGTGTGTGTGTGTGTGTGTGTGTGTGTGTGTGTGTGTGTTTGTGCTTGCACCTGTTAGCTTTTTGAGTTTTTGGTTTCTTTAGCTCCAATTGTGAAACATATGAAGCATAAAATCAGACAAAAAGAAAAAAAAACTAAGAAACTCATCACTATTATTCCTGGGGTCTTCGACCTTCTTTCCAACTATCCAAGTTTTCTTATGTTTATTTTATATATGCTGTCCAGGCTTTCAGTTCTATGTAGTGGGAGGAATAGAAAAACCTACATCTAGTCCATGTTTCTAGACAAAAAAGTTCTTCACAATATTTCAATTTAAATTTTGCATGTACTTGCACTCTTGATTTGCCCTGTAACTCACAGTAATGCTAAACTTTAAAAGCAAGAAAAAAAACCACCATATTTTCTCTCATTTCATCTTCATAGCATGCTATCAATAAGTTAACATCAGTCAGAAAGACTGATTAACATCAGAAAGACATGTCAGTGTTGTCTTTTTCCTCTAGAGTTATACCTTATAGCAACAGTTTGTAAAATACTAATGCCTTTAAAGAGCTTTTATAAGAATGTATGTTCCATGAAATCAGGTATGCCAATATATACTTGTTGAATAAGTGAAGAGAGTGTACTAGGAATTGTGACACGTATTTTATACATGTTATTTTATTTAAGCTTGTAGCCATAGCACTGTAGCATCTGATCCTGTCAGATCTCAGATGCTAAGCAGGGTCGAGCCTGGTTAGTATTTGAATGGGAGACCGCCTGGGAACACCAGATATTGTAGGCTTGGGGAAAGGACATGGCAACCCACTCCCAAAAATCAACCTGCCATTGAACACCCTATGAATAGCAGAGAAGCACTA
The DNA here is from genome assembly GCA_007922755.1 of Pedetes capensis. NCBI lineage: Eukaryota > Metazoa > Chordata > Mammalia > Rodentia > Pedetidae > Pedetes > Pedetes capensis. Next base: position 9,595 of record VMDO01042989.1, read on the forward strand.
ACAATAGTGTTTTGCCTGTTGTACATAGGGTTGCTATGAGTAGGATACTGACTTGATGACACCTACCAACAACAATCTCATTTAAACCTTCTGAAATGGTACAGATGATATCTCTACTTTTAAGATTTGGGCAATAAAGTTTTAAAGGTGTTTAATGATATGACACAGATGATATGTTAGTAGATGAGCAGTGTTCAAATCTTTGGGTATAAAGCATATTACTCCATGTTGCTTTCCAGCAGGAGAAAGAAACAATTAAAGGTCCTTAATTTTACACAATATTCTCACTTGATACTTCTCTGTTCTTCACACCTGGGGATGGATGAGACTGTCACTAAATCTTAAAAGCATGCACAATGAAAAGTTCTCTACCATTTCCTGAAAATGAATGAACAAAAAGACACCGTAAAAACATGGAAAAACAAAGAATCAACTATGGCATAAGCTGTGAATGGTATAACCATATAACTATGAGCTTCAGCGAATAACAGTGTTTTACATATGATGTCATGGGAATTGGATGCTGGGTGCAATTATATTGAATAACAGTCACTTAGTCACTTCTTCAATATTTAACTTTCTCTTAATTATGTATAACTTTTTCA